>JANHFT010010510.1:17980-39131 GCA_032467955.1 Pseudoxenodon macrops | reverse complement strand
GTGCATGTGCTCTCAGTGTACATAAAAATACAAGATAAATTTGTCAAGAATGATAAGGTGCAACACGTAATGATACTTATAGGGTACAAATAAGCAATCAGGAAACAAGGAAACAATAAGAAGAAGCTCTGACTGAATGGAACTACCTGCGCCTGTGTTCAATAGTGAAGGGACACAGGGCAGAAAACATCTGGCAGAAAGTGCAGCTTCACAACAGTCCTTTCAGCAATTCCAAGAAGGCTCCACACCTATTTACACTACTAAGGTGGCCCTGAGGACACAGACAAACCTCCCAAGTGTCCTCAACCACTCTCTAAAATAGGGCTGTCAAGCTCATGCATCACACGCTGGCCACAGCTGTGCATGGTTTAGCAAAGGGAGGATAAACAGGTTTCAATAGGTCCCGTGACACCTCCATGACAATGCAAGTTTCACATCCCTGCTCTAAAAGAATGTAAATGACCAGCTGTCTGCAAGGAATATAAATCCTTCCATCCAGCCACTGCTGAAGAAGCTTCTTGGATGAGAAGGGAAACGCCTTCAAAGAAAAACCAGAAAGTCGAGTTGCCTCTTGAAAAAGCACCTTTGGGATAATCCGAGACAGGTTTCCACCTGTGACACTCTGGGTGCTTTGCGATAAAAGCAAAAGTTTCTTGCTTTATGGGAGATCATTGAACAAAACAGAAATCACACCTGGTTCTCTATTTAAAACAATTGATACTAAATTTGAAGAAGCCTAATGAATCTTGAACTGCCAAAACATTTTAGTGTGCTGGATGACAAATTATGGAATTCACCATAGGGAAATGACCAAACAGGAAGGAGTTAGAAGAACATATCGTGTAACACTTAGGCAAATATGTTGAGATGTGAGTAAAGTGAAAATGGTCAGCTTTAATTCAAGAGGTTTGACAAAAAGTGTGGCATTAACATTAAGGAATTACAGCCATTTTAATACACTCACCCCCAAGTTTGATGGTCCATTAAAGATGGAACAAACTAACATAATTACAAATATAAGCATTGTTTTTAATATTTGGATTAAAACCCTTTGCAGTCAATGACTGCCTGAAGTCTGGATCCCATGACATAACACTGACTTTCCTCATTTGAAATGCTTTGCCACACCTTTATTGCAGCTGCTTTTATCTGTTGCTTATTTACTAGTCTTGTTTTTATACCAATATGTACGAATCTGATTGTAATTCCTTTTTTCTCAGCTGGAGCAGGTAGTGCCCTTTCCTTTGATACAGATGCTTTCTGGGGTGGAAGGATAAAATGTTATCCTTCAACCCCAGGACCCAGTTTCCCTTTCCTTCCTGCTAAAAAGCAATTTAATTATTAAGTATCATTTTGCTACTAAATAGCTAGTTCTGTTTCTGTAGCTCAGGAACTGTGAAGTTCTTGGTGCTGTGTAAGCTTTGAGTTTATTTGTATGTTTCTTTACATGACTAAGTAATATCAGTGTCTGTGTGATGTGCCGCCATCACCACCCATCGCCACTGCCGCCTATCGCCATGTACGCAAACCCCATTTTCAGCCTCCATGTGTCCCGTTTTCGACTTGTTCCAGGCGGCGGGGATAGGCAGTAGAATGATCCCTGCCGCCTGCAACGGGCCAAAAATGGGGCATGCAGAGGTGACAGGCAGCAGTGGCAATGGGTGGCAGCAATCCCCACAGCCTGGAACAGCTGATAAATGGTATTTCAGGAGGAAAATCCAACCGCAAAATGCTAAATCAGGCTGCGCTGAAGCTGAGCAGGCTGTTTGCTGCATGGAGGCAAATTGCTGGGAGGCAGAGGCTGGCGGGTGGGGCCAGCGGGTGGGCAGGGCTTTGGCAACATTTTCTGTATAAGATGCACAGGCACTCTTTTGGGTGGGGGAATGCATCTTATTTTATATTATACACAGAAAAATATGATATTTAGATATGTTCTGCACCTTCAATTATTTGTAAAAAATAATAAAGGTGGAGTATAAATAATATAAAGAAAATGTGTAGTTTGGTGGGGAAGCAAAAATTCAGAATTGCAGCTGCCTGAATTTGCATCTAGTAGGAAGTTTAGGATGGCATCTAAAATGGATGATTTTTTATGAAAGTTTGATCTCCAAATATTACTGTTGTGCATTTCAGGATGTAGTGTAGCAACAAGCAATAGTAAACACTGTAAGTATATGTGGGAGATAAATATGTCTAATTCTAAGGAAGGGGTAGGTTTAAAACTTTTTAACAACTATATTTATGAAGTACCAAGTTTTCAAAACAGGGATTTTTGGTATGTTTGAAAAAATCAATTTTAAATGGTTCAAAAGCATGTTTATGCAACTTATCTATACTGGATTAATGACTAGTTTTTTAAATCTTAATGGGTATGATTGTTTTTTACATGTTGCAATCAAGTCAGGCCAACTAAAATGTAAATCACTTTATGCCACAAAGGGAAAAATATTGGCTGCCTGTGGTTATGTCTTATTATGGCTCCATAGCATTATACCAGGAGTGTCAAACTGGTGGCCCTGCCCAGATGTGTCACATGCAGGCCACGCCCACCCCAGCTGTGAAGAGAAAAACATCGCAATACGTCATGTGATGGCAATGTGACACCATGAGTTTGACACCCATGCATTATACAATACTTGAAAAATCTAAGACAAAATGACGAATTAGTTTATAATTCATAATATGTTTCCACCAGATCAGTGGCTATTAAAATAGCTTTAAAAATAGATCAACATGCATGAAATATAGAGTTCTGAGGAATGGAAGAGATATATGACTAGAGGCAAAAAAATCTATGAATAATCCATTGGGAAGGAACAACAGAATAAGTTATGCACTACTTTTAGGTTTATCAGGCAACTGGATGCTGTACTAGAAGTCTGATACGCAGGATTATATTGGGTAGTTTTTTCACTGATTGTTCTAATTTTTTCTTTATACTGCAGACAACCAGACTGCCTTCAAGAAAAACCAGCTAATGCTACTTCTTTAGCTGCTTTGCTTCACAACCAAAAAACACTGGAAAACTGTTACATCAGAAATCTCAATAACAACTGCTCTTTCTATATTTGAATTGTTGACATATTTTTGCTGACCAATTGAATGTGGTGAACTTGCTCTATGATGGACTGTCACGTTTCACATTTTTCAGTAAGTGCAAATTGTGCCTTACTTCAAATATAACATTGTCACTTAAATGTCACAACACTTTCAATTAAGTTTGAAGTTATCTATTTTCAGCAATCGACTTTTTTCATCATCCAAGTGGACTGGAGACAAATATCTCTGCAACAATAATTTATGATGAACTTGTAGCATAAAATGAGAAAGTGTAACTTGATCAATTCTGAGGGTTGTTTTAGCTGTTTTTATGTAAAGAAGTTGCATATGTTCTCGTATGCAAGCAAAGTAATTTGCTCTGTTTGAAGTTTTAAAGTACTTTGTACTCAGCTTTGTGCCTTTAGAAGCAATGTGTGCTTGGACTCTGCAGAAGATATTGTATGAACCTTATGATATATACAGACCAACCACTTGAATACATTTTACTCTGTCTAATGTGGTCGTGATCCCCATTATACTTTGGATTTGCCCTTTTGGAGTTTCATGTTCTAAAAGTAAATTGAAAAGTAAGTCTGTAGACATTCCTGTTAATTTTCATAATTTAAATAATATTTTTCTTTTGATCAGTTTTGTGCTCTACTGTCTCTCAATAATGTATAAGCTGAACATTTATTACATTTATATCCTAGAGTAAATGGATTCACCCCATTTTTGTCAGGCTGGGACAAAGGGCTTTCTTTAAACATTGAATTAATTACATTGAGCTGTATAAATTTGTTGTGTTGAGCACAAGATCTGAAGCATTGGTGGAGGTAGGGTTAAGTTCATTTGATATTGAAATTAAATTTGGGCTTATTTTCTTTGAAAATTTTGACTTATTTACTTATTTAAAGTAAATTCAGTATTACTGTTCAACCTATGTAAGTAGATGTGTCAATTCCTCCACAATAACTCACTCTATAGCCAAGAAATAAAAAAGGACTGATGTGATTGAATCAAACATATAAATAACTATCATAACTTGCATTCTTTGTCCTAAGTTAATGTTCTAAAATTATTCTTCCCTCAGCTAATTAAAAAAAAATCAATTATGTAAATGTGAATTCTGGTCTGCATTTACAAAGCAATTATAATAGCAATACAATAATTTTCTTCACTGAGAAACTAAATATTTAGAATGATTTTTCTTCTCAAATTCCAATCAAGAAAATAGGATTGTATCCCAAAATACCAGGTTCTCCATTTTCTTAGTTGAGAAAGTCAACTTATTATAGTGCAATGCATAATAATTATAAGTAGTATGAATAGAACTGAATTCACCGCTACTTGCTTTACTATTGGATCTAATGCTATTCATCAGAATGGATAAGAGTCTTAGAAGAAATGGGCAATTCATAGCCACGCTCTGAATGAGAAAACTATCACATGTGAATCCAAGTAAAACAATCGATACCTCATGGTTTACCTATATTTACATATTTATTAAATACATCTGGTAATGTTTAGAATCTTTCATAGTGTCAGTATATCCACAGCTATCCATTTAAAAATTTGGAGTCTTGGTAAACTTAGCATAGTTAAATGAAAACTGGCTTATTTAAATGCATAAAGATTTAACAAATATTCATTTGATAGAATTGGACATTTCATCTGCTTTTACAGAAATATAAATCAATTGCAGTTCAGAGATGAAACTGAATATGATATGGAGCAGAATGCAAATGTTACATTTTTACCAGGTGTTTGGTCACTGTATTATTTGCTAGCAAATATTTACTCTCTCAAACTGAGGAGCATTGTATTCCTACAACTAAAAAATAATGGTTTGCTCCTGTTTCACAGAAAAAGTATACATCTGTAAACTAAGCAGAAAGATATTGGATTTTATCAGCAGGTACATGCAGGACAATTTTAAAAAGTGTTAAATTTTAAAAAGTTTTAAAAAGATTTCTCTATATCAAATGTTAAATGTATTTAACATTACAAAAGCCACACAAATCTATAGTCTCAAGGGAACAATTATAAAAATAAAATGTAAAAAAATCAAATATTGCAATTAAATATTAAGACTGTACAGCCAGCTATAAAAAATGAAAAGTTGATCAAGTTTCCCTTATTTGATAGCAATAAATTGGTGCAAAAATGTCTATTAAGACCTTTATATTTCTTTAAAGCACATATAGTCACAAATCCAACACTTCTCATTTATACAGGAAATGAACATTTGCATTTTTAAAATACAATAATACTTTTAACAGAGGTAATTCACTTTACTCTTTACATAAATATTACAAATTCAAATTACTTCAGTAACAGCTTTCAATCGAACACATTGATTCCAGTACTTATATTTTCATTTTTACCTATAAAGGCATTACATTATTATATATTACCTGCATATCAGGAATGAAATGATACTTTTTTTTATTTGAAAAAAACTTAAAATATCAAAAATTAATTTTAGTTATTTTGAGATGAAGTTACTTCTGTTTTATTTGTAATCACGAATATGTTAACTATACATGCTTTAAACATACCAGTAACTTCTGAAAAAGCACTCGAGCATGATAGATACCAATAAGATTAAAAGGGAAGTCAGTTCTGTAACAAGAAACCAATAATGTGGAGTTACATTCATAGTTAAGAGAGAGTTTGGTATGGTGGCTAAATGACCAGACTGAAAAGCAGAGGACTCGAAGTCAGCTGGGTGATTTGGGCCAGCTTATTCTCTCTTACTCTTAGGAAGGTAATGGCAAACTATTTTTAAACATGTCAAGACAGCAAAGGACTTGTCCAGGCACTTGTCAGGAATCAAGGCTAACTTGAAGATATGGAGAAGAAAATAGGTAAGATACTGTCAGTGTAAACAAAAGGTTTGGGGGCCTTCAAGTCAATCTTGATTGCAATTTTTGGGGAACAGTTTCTGAAATATTTTGTTAGTGCCTTCTTTCTAGGGCTGAGAGTAATTGCCTCAAAGTTACTTGGTTATTGTATCTAAAGCAAGACAAGAACTCGGGTCTCTGCCTCTAATTTTACCTCTTAGTCACTAGACCTACTAGTAGTCTTCAGGTTATGACAATAACTAGAACTGGAAAATTTGTTCTTAAGAAGCGCAGTTTTAAATGAGATGTGGTCTGCTGCCTGACCCAGTTTTATGAGCTTTTTGCAGCTAAGCAAATCACTGCGGTTGTTAAGGCAAACATTTGATTCTGATTTGCAACTTTCCCTACCATCTTTCCCATTGACTTTATCAGAAGCTGATTGGGAAGTCACAAATGGTCATCACATGACACTTCAACTGTGGCATGAGCCAGGGGTGAAATACTCAGATCACAATCATATGACAGAACGATTTCTGTAATGGTTGTTAAGTGCAAGGAGTGGTCACAAGCCCCTTTTTCCAGCGCCGAATGGTCCTAAGTCAAGAACTTCCCATATCTTTCAGACATTGTCTCTGAAAGTTTAAAGAGTAGGAAGACTCCTTCATTAATATAAATGTGGAACTTTAATGTAATCCTATTCCTTATTGTAGGAAAGCATGCAAGCATCCCTATTTTACACTACTAATAATGTTCTGAGTAGGTCCAACCACCAATTGTAATAGCATTTTCCCCATTTGGTGAAAGTTACAATTTTGCATTTGTATTTAATCCAATTATAGTGCAAACCTACAATGGAGTGTTCCAAAACACATAGCAACTATCATGCTGAAAACTAAAACACATTTACCTTTTTAGGACCATCTTTGTAGTCATTATTTTAATAGAAGATGCTTATACAGATGATTTTAAAAGGTACGGTGCCATACATTTTTACCTAACAACTGCATGTGTATTCCATTTCAATCTTTAAAAAGGAATATCTTCAGGTTGAACTGATCACAATCCATGTTTATGCCTCTGCTGGTTTTAAGAAAATCAGAGTACTTTCTATACATGCAATGATTTAAATATCCTCTACAGCAGCTTTAATATAAAAATATATTTATACAATTCATGTATCACATTTTTGCAGCCCAACAATATACTTAAATATTTTTATTACAAACAACTGCTATGCATAATTTTCGTATTTAAAATACTGCACAATGCAAGAATCTATTGCTGTTTAAAACCCTAATACATAGTGTATATTAAAATAAAATCTAAGACTTCATTAAGGCATCATTTCAAATATTTAAAAGATAATAATGGGATCCTGGATAATTGGTTCAAGAAAATAGATCAATGGTTAATATTTGTCTACTACAAAACGTAAGTTTTTAATTATTATATATCATTCTGTGCATATTTCTAATATCAGCATATGCATTTAACAGTTTCTTGATTAGTCTAACAAGGAGTTTTAAAATAATTCTGTCATAAAGTTTCTTATGCTGCTACTCTCATAGCAAAACAGTAGTGTGACTATTAAATTTCTAATTAAGAGTACCTGAATATAAGGGAAAGTGAATACCCATTTAATGCACTTTTTCACTTTCTTGCAAAAGTTCTAAATATCTCACAACCAGAATGTTTTAAGTATTTCATAAATACTTTCCTTGTTACTCTCTGGCTACTCAGTTCATTAACAAGAACCATGCTTCTTAGGAAGCCAATTTAATACACTTGTAACTGTGTAGAAAATGCAGTTTCACACTGTGAAAGTTTTGTCCTGGAGCTAATCAGTTCACAGGGAAGTCATAACTACAAAATGACATCAGACACAAAAGCCTGGAAAATTGCTACAACATGCAGCCCATCTATATCAACCCATAAAGCTCTCTATTTATCTTTCACTTGAAAGGGAGCATTTCAAAACTGAAGTGTTTGGCACACTTCTGATACACACACACACACTTTGTGTGTGTCTGTGTGTGTGTATATATACATGTGTGTATATACATACACTAAGTATAGTATATACAGTATGTGTGCAAACACACACTTATATATACACAGTGTATATGTGTCTGTGTGTATATATAAATATACTGTACATACATACTAAAAATAATCCCATATTGTCATACTGAGGTAGTACAGTGTATGTAGATTATATTCAATTTTTACATAGCAAGCTTGAAAGTGCCTTTACATGAAAAAAAAATGAAGTGCATGTAAACAATTCATATCACTAAAAAATTCCTTTTATGACAAACTTTACATAAAGAACACAATTTTCATAAAGAGACAAAAACTCTCAAGGCCTTTATAAAGATCATACTACCTTGTTATTGCATGTATCCTTTGGTGCGTAAGAATAATCCTTTTATTTCATATTATATTTCTTTAAAGCAGTACAAATTACTGTACACACTTGTGAGGGTCAATTTATCTGTGAAAGGGCTTATCTGAGATTATATATTATACTCCCCATTTCAAATTCTGTGAAAGATTTTTTTATGAGAATTCAACATTCAAAATAAATTTAAATAATGATGCTTAAAAATGTTCTATTGTCTTAATATGGGAGTTGCAAATGGATACAGGATTTAGGTTTTTATAACCCACAAAAGTGCTATAGTTGGTATGAAAATTTAATCAACTATGGAATCAGATCCAAAACCTACTTTCAAATATATTTATGGTATTTTGAAATGTTCTAAATCAAGTCATTTTTAAAAGAAATGGTATTCATGCTTTTATTTTAAAAAAAAAGATGCATCTGTTTCATCATATGAAAGCAATTTAAATATTTTATAAGTTCCTCATTTAAAAGAATAGCCACTTTGATTGAACTTATGCAAAATCGGCATTTCCACAAGCATAAAACCATCTTTGATATTTCTTGATCACGCAGGCACATGCAAGGGACAGTTCATTAATGTGCACTTTCCAAATGAAATGTAGCTAAGGTATGTAAACTTAAATATCACATTGGGTTGGAGCTCTAAGGATTTATATTCACTCCCAAATGGTTATTACATTATACATTTCCAATATTTGATTTATGCTTCTGCTGAGCTGTGTGATGTTTTGATTCAGAAGTGTGGTGGTAAGACGTGTCCAACTGCATTCCAGTGGCTTTGTTTGACCCACTAGTATCTGCAAAATACAGTTTTGGTCTCTGGTGGTATTTAATTCTATAAGTATCGGTCATACAGTTATCAACTGAAAAATAAGTAGTAAGCGATATAACATCATTTGCATTTGCATCCAGGGAACTAGAATTTGGTTCAGTTAAACAAGTCCGTTTGTTCAAAGGATTACTGGATACAGTGCATAAATCCTTTCTTAATAAACTCGGTGAAAAACTCATCTTAGAGGACTCATTGCAATGAAATGCTTTCAACCTTTCTTCCTCTGCAAATGAACTTGCTTCTGGCATACTTTTTGAAGTAGCAATAGCAACATGCTTTTCCATTTTTGGATGATCTGTAAAGTTCAACTCCATAGTGGATTCTTGTTCTATGCCATGCAAATGGGAAAGAGTATATTTCTTTGGTGGTAAAGGTGGTGGAAGATTTTGGTAAACTGTTTCTGTTGCATCATCATACTTGTTAATGTACATGCTGGTTTTATATCCAGTAGATGGAGCAGATTCAGTACAGCAAGGCTTGGGTTTGTTCTGTTGTAAGAAAAATGCAAGAGTAGGAGTAGAATTAAGGGTCTTTGTATGAGATACTGGGCAGGGGACTTGCAAATGGGTAGATGAAGATTCACAGTTGTTTTGAACTCTTTCAGGCATGATTCCATTCTCACCAATATAAGAAAAAACGGAACTGTCAGCATTATAGATACTTGTCTCAGTAGGTACATTTTCACCAGACCGTGGTAAAGAGCTTTGCTCATTGATTGTACTGTTTTTTATTTCTTTTTCAATGTGATCTTTTAAAGCTGTCTGCACTTTTAATGTAGGTGAAGACTTCTTATTGCAATCTGGTACGTCAGTCCTAGAAAGCAAAATATTTAAGCATGTAAAGTATTAATATAACTATTGCAAAATAGTAAATATAATCCAATTCTATTTGTAATTACTAGAATAAAATAATATTTGTTATTTCATGATAGGGTTGAGGTAAGCCTGTAAACTTTAAAGAATCTAGTTAGATGTAAACATGATAATATTGCAGAATCCAGAATTTTGTAAACAAGTATACAGGTCTAAGCAGGCTTTATATTCTGCCAACCTAGCAGTTCGAAAGCATGTAAAAATGCAAGTAGAAAAATAGGGACTTTTGGTGGGAAGGTAACAGCGTTCCATGCACCTTCGGTATTTAGTCATGCTGCCACATGACCACTGTCTTCGGACAGCGCTGGCTCTTCGGCTTTGAAATGGAGATGAACACCGCCTCCTAGAGTTGGGAACGACTAGCACGTATGTGCGAGGGGAACCTTTACTTTTTACCTTATATTCATGACTGAAATCAGTAAAACAGCAAATACTCTTGGAAAAGAAAAGAATCAGCCAGAAACTATGATGGACAGTAAACTGGTACAGGGAAATTATGGAAGAAACATTCAGATTGTCTGTCTCCATTAGCTAGGCATTAATGTCTAGTTGCCAGACAAAGCCAGTGCTTTATTTATAAATATAACATTTATAAAAAGTACAAATATTCCAATGATAATTGATATAAAGACAGAAAGTTATCAAAAGATGGGAGTGCTTCTCCATTTTATTGCATATTGTCAAATATATATCTATATGCCATTTGCCATAAACTGATACAATAAACCAATGATTTTCAAACTATTCCATAGAACTGGAGTGTTTTGTGAGAACCTAAGAACAAAGTAAAAAGGGGAGGGGGAAAGTTCACTGAAACAGTCAATTTTCTATCATGAGAGCTTTAACTTTTGATCAGTAGTTCCAGGTTTAGTTTTTTAGCTAAGTTTCTATGGCCTGAAAAAGTTTAAATTCCCCCTGAAAAATAGAACTGACTTTAAACCCCTTGAATGAATTGAAAATTCTTACACAGCCAGAGGTATCTAGAAAATCTAGATGTTTTAGGATACAATATCTGATTCCTATTCCCAAACTAATAAATTCTTTGCTGGTTAATATTACATGCCTCATTTTCATATGTATGTCTATCACCGGGGTGGGTTGTGGATCGTTTTGCTGCTGGTTCGCTCAGGGTTGTGCAGCAATCAAAAATTAGCTTCTGCGCATCCGCAGAAGCAAAATCCAAGATGGCGGCACCCACGGAGACACCGACGGAACCGGCTCTGTGATATCATCACCAAGTTGCTAACGGTTCTAAAGAACCGGTAGGAACCCACCTCTGATCTAGCCATCAGATATAATCTGCACTGTCCAATGGCCAAATTCTAATCTGCTTAAATAACAAGGTTTGAGAGTGATCTCACCCTTACAAATCAACTCTGGGACAATATAAAAGCAGTGATTGGTAGATTTTTCTTTATTCATTTTCCATCCATCCAGGGTGAGCCAGCTGGACAAAAATCATCAACTGTTCTATTTACTGTGCGGTGGGATAGACTTGGATAATTTCAGGCAAGAGTCAGAAGATTTTCCCTTTTGTAGTTGCCTAAGTGAAAGGTTGCTGCTGTTAGGTGTTCAGTTCCAGCAATCTGTCACTTGTGTTATTTCTGAAAGTGTGAAAGCTGATAATGGGGGAACAGTTCTGCGAAAGCTACAGACAAATAGTCTGAAACCAGACTAGCTTGGTTTCAAAAAAACAAAAGATAGATGGAAAGTATGTGTTATGCCAAAATAGAGTAGTTTCAAGCCCATTACACTGCACAGGCAGGAGAAAAGATCCAAGAATATGAACACTGTTTTTATTGTAAGCGGAACTTGCATTTGATAAATAGCTGTTGCTGGAATTCTTTCATAATTGTTTCATTAATTTACCAATGCTCAAATCAAACTCAGTCCTAGAGGAGTAGAAGCCAGCCGTTTTTAAAAAGGAATTATAAGCCAGTTATATTAACAGCTGTTTCAGGGAAAGTGGTCAGAGGAATCAAAGAAAAAGGAATTAAGAACAAAGAGGAAGATTTGCTGAATAAAAATTGGCATTTTGCAGATAAATCTTGTCTCACCCTCTTTTAGAGTTTTCTGATATCACCAATAAGTTTCTAATTAAAGGGTTTTGAGTAAATGTAGTGGCCATGGGCTGTGAATAACTGTGGTTTTGTTAACAGCTAACTGGCTAAAATACAGAAAACAAAGTAAAAAATTAATAGGCAGTTTCTCAATGGATCAAAGCAAGAAAGGAAGTTCTTTAACTCTACTGGTTTTAATGCATGAATTTGACTTGGGAGAAAATAGTGAGCTGGGGAAATTTGAAGATTATAGTAAGCAACTGAGAATAAACAAAATCAAAAGCCATTGAAAGCACTGATTTAAATCGACTGAACACAATTCAAATTTAGGAAGTATGAAGTGATGCGCCCTTGGGCAAAGATCCCTAACTTCACTAACACCTTGATGGATCTGACTAGCCTGAAACAAACCAAGAAAAAAGTCTTGAGGTTAAAGTTAAATGAAGGTGCCAACTGCATGTGTGGCAGCTATGAATAATACAAAAGTGATACAAAGGATCATTAGGACACTAAAAGTAAAAATGCCAACTTTATAATCCCTCTGTACAAACCCATGCACTCCTATATTTTCTATATATAGTTTTGGTTGTACCATTTGAAAAAGGATATAAAGGCCTAAAGACTAAACCATATGAAGAATGGCTGCAGGTTTTGGGTTTGGCTAGTCTAAAGAAAAGATTAGAGCAAACATGATAGTAGTATTCCAGTATTTGAGGGGCTGCCACAAAGAAGAGGAGGGGGGGAGGCGTGTCAAATTATTCTCCAAAGCACCATAGGGCAGGACAAGAAACAATGGCTGGAAACTAATCAATGAGATAAACAACCTGTAATTAAGGGGAAACTTCCTAACAGTGGGGACAATTAACTAGTGGAACATCTTGCCTTCAGAAATCGTGGGTGCTCTATCACTGGAGGTTTTTAAGAAGAGACTAGACAGCCACTTATCTGAAATAGCTCCTGCTTTCTAGTTCAGTTTTTAGTTCAGCACGGACTGGACTAGAAGACCTCCATGGCTCCTTTCAACTCTATTCTATAACAGAGCAGGAAAAGGTTCAGAAATGGAATACCAAAATAATCAGGAGTTTAAATATATTCCTGTGATATATATTACTATTAGCTTGGAAAAACATAATGGATAAAGGACATGATCATGGTTTATTAAATCATACATGACATTTATCAAGGGTCTTAAAGAGTAAAGGTCATCTATAAGATGGGGTAGCATGATGCCAAATACTAAATGCAGAAGAACAAAAGGACTAGAGGGATATATCTCCAGTTTGTTTGTAAGTATGAACAGAGTTTGACCATTATGAAAAACAAAATGCTGGATTAATATAAATCTATTCTAAAGGAATTGTTCTTACAGAGATATAAATCCCACCCTATAGCACTTTAGTATAACCCTCTTTTTTCTGAACAAATAAAGAGTTTTGTATTTATGGAGGAAAGCAATAGAATGCAATCAATCTTAGAACACTTACGAACCTAGGCTGCTCCCTATCTGTGATACTGAATGGCCTGGATAGTAACAGAAGAGTGCCGCATGTGAGCATTACTTAACCTACAGGACCATAAAAACTTATTTTTTCACACCTATTTTTTTCATGGTTGAAGAAAAGATGATGTAGATAACATGTTCCTTTTTGATAATGTATTTAACATCTCTAAAATGGTAAGTTATAGTACATAATCTTTTTCTTTTGTTCAAATATTCACATGTGTAATATTGATTTTATCTGGTATTGGAAAAATAGAAGACTCCATATAAAACAAGTAGTCCTCGACCTACGACTGTAATGAAAACTGGTCATTATGTCATAAGTTGTAAGGGTCCTAACTCAAGTCATGTGGCCAACCAGATTTTTATGACTTTTTTAGTGGTCATTAAGCAAACACTGCAGTCATTAGGCGAACCCATTTTTCACTATGGGGTGTTCTTGCTAAAAGCTCAAAGTAAATGACCACAGGACACTGCCAACAGCCGTAAATGAAGGTTGATTGCTAAGCACCCAAACAGAGTATGGGGGGGGGGCAATCCTCAGAATTATGGAAGTAAGTCATAAGTATCTTTTGGGGGGGTGCATAGCAACTTTGACTGGTCGTAAGTTGAGGACTGCCTACACCTACTTATAGAAGTCATTGAAATTTAGGCATCCCCAATATGAAAACTTGCTACCAATCTCAATTGAAAGCAAGGCATTTGGCAATAGTCATAGTATATGGCAGTTACAAGAGAATAGGACATGCTGTTTAGAATTATAGAGTAATTTCAGAAATTCAAGGAATATCTGGAGACCTATAGAGCCATACATAGAGTTACATATCCCTGTTACACATTACAAGGTGCATAGTTAATAATTACCTTTGTATCTGCAGATGAGAAATTGATGATAAGTTAGGTGGCTTGTAGTTAATATGCGTATTAACTTCACCTTTCTTCAGTGCTGAAAAACAGTGATTATTATCTACTTTCAACATATTTCTTTATAGTTAAGGTTTACTTAAGTTAGACTGGTACAGACAAAACCTTCCAGCATAACACTCATAATTTTAAAATTCAAGGAAAAAAAGTATCAACATTTGTTCACATGTGTTTCCAAAATTATCCTTTGAAATGCCATAATTAATAGTGAATAACATGCAGCATATTCAAAAGATCCTTTCAGACCCTAAGGAAATCAACCTAACATAAACTCTTTCAAACCCAGTGTTTTCAATAAGAAAAATATGTATGCATTTGACACGGGTATAGGCCAACAATAATATTTAGCTCACTGAATATTTTCAGTGTCATGTTCTATGGAACTTTTCAAACTAGTTGCTGGTTTTTCTACTGAATTACAGCTGGAATGGAGAATCTCCACAAAAAATCCTGCTAAACTACAATGTTAGCATTCCTTCTTATTTAGCCCTGCTGGCTGGAATTGCTAGAGTTTTAAGTTGGCAACACCTGCAAGGCTATGGATTCAACCTTCTTAGATTATTACTATAAACACAGCTAAATTTGAAGGAAGTAAGGAAATTGGAATACTCTACGAAAGAATGAAAAGCCGGATTTCTCAATTTCAAATGTGTTCTGCAATATGTATCTTCGATATAAAAATAAAGAAAAGGCAGTTATAGGTAGCCCTTGACTTACAACAGTTCATTCAGTGACTGTTTGAAGTTACAATGGCACTGAAAAAAGTTACTTATGACTGTTTTTCACATTGATAACCATTGTAGCATCCCCATGGTCTGTTCTATTGTAATACTGTAATACAGTTTCTTAAATTAAGCAGGGATTATACTGCAGAGCCTAATGGTCTTTTCCAACTCTAGCTATATGTAATCCTTGTTTAGTCTCAGTTACAATAATGAAAAAGTCACTTTATGATCAAGTCTCACATTTATGACCTTCGTTATAAAGCATAGAAAAACTGGAGTAAGATCATCAGCACTGTCTTAGTTTTACTTAGCAATCACTTTGTTTAATGACCGAGTTGTGCAACCAATTGTGGTTGCTAAGTGAGGACTACCTGTATAAGCCTCAACATGAACATACTATGACAAACACATGTAAAATTAATGTTAAAAGAAAAAGCCATGATAGCTTAATCCTAAAATCTGCTACATTTATAGATATATGATCTGAAAGGGTATTTCTATTTGTTTTCCCTGACTAGATAATAGTAACTAGACATACATAAGTAAATGTTTAAAATGCCAAATATAATTAAATTATCCTATGTGATATTGTTTTGAAAATATTTTCTAAATACATTTTCAAAGCAACATAATTTTTTTACTGGTACTAGTACTAATTTAAATTAGATAAACGTGTAACTGCCTAGGTAACAAAATATCTTCAAACTCTATGAAAGTACTGTTATTATTAAATTATTATATATCTTCAACAGGAGGTGGCAGTGCAAGCTTGCAACCAAATACTCCCAATATAGTAGCATTGTGGCAAACATTCAATGAGAGTGGCCCGCTGCTGTGCCTTCAGAATTCCAACTAATATAAAAATAGATGTGTTATTTTTCTCTTCTGCTGACATGCAGATCCATGCATGGTTAAAATCAGACACAGCTCAAAAGGAATTTTGACTCTATGTTCTAGTCATATTAATATATCTTCTGTTAGGACTGTATTTTTATTGCCACTATTAATGAAACATTAATATTTTAAAAGTTGACAATAAATTTCATTTATATTATTATTATTTTTAATATTATTTGAACAGAATTTTCCACAAATTTGGTACTAGATTTTTTTTCAAGAATTAGGAATTAACAAACAATTTGCATAGAAAACCTGCCAACAGTATCAAGAAAGAATTTGTAGAGTTATAGCAACTCTAACAATTAAACAGTACTTTTTATAGTAAAAAGTCAATTAACAGTTAAATTAGCTGATGTAACACTTACCTTCCAAAGAGTTTTTGTTCGGCTGGGAGAAAGTCTGCAAGACATTTCCAGAATATCTAACTGATAGATTTTGGTCACTATGAAAAAGGATACACTAATTATCAACTGCCTGTACAAATAGTATAACAGAATTCACCAACCAGGAAACATTCTACTGAAACTTTTAAAAAAAACAGCTAAATGTTTCTACACAGGAATCTGTGTAGAAATATTTTATATTAAAAAAAAGTCAAACCTTGTTCCTCTTTTCTCTCCCCCCTCCCCCCTCTATTATAACTGGCAATACAAAGCAAACATCAAGAGAACATACCCAACTAAAGAAAAGTTACATGGAAAAAAGGGAAGCAACAATATTTTCCATGATTATAGTCTTAGTACTTTTACAAAACTCAAGTGTCCTTATTCTATTTGAATAACTCAAATACTGCCATCTGTATTATATTCATATAAGTACATCTGGATCTTAATAAAATGTGTTTAAATGTTTCCCTCCCTCAAATATAGGAAATCTACATAGATAATGTCCATAGTGAAGATTTGATTTGATGAATTAATTAGCAAATATTTTCTATTTGATAATTTATAATCAAATATAAATAGAAAATCAATGCAAGCAATTCTACTTATTAGACAACTGGTTTAGTATTTTTCTCCCAAGCTTTTAATTACCAATAGAACTGGAATACCATGAAGTCTATTATGATAACAAAAATGTATATTTCATTTTGAAAGTTAAAATTTGCTAGTGTGTTTGTACTATGGTATTGTTATATATGTTATATAATATATATGCTATCCATGAGGTTGCGATGGGTTGGACACAGCATATATGTATATATTGTGATTAATATAATTACCTGCAGAAAATGTTTTCTTTCAGACTGTTGGGGTCAACTGGGCTGTTTCCTTCAGTAACTGGTGAATCCAAATTAGCAGATGCATTGCTGATATGATCACTGCTTTCATAACCAGATTCAGTCCTTTGTGCCTGCCAATTATCAGGATGAACCTTTCTCTCTATAAATCCTGTTGTTTTTTCTCTATTTCCTTTCTTTTCCAAATCCAGTGAATTCTGGCTTCCTCCTTGTTTTGCTTCATCTTCATAGATAGTCATCAGACCCTTCTGACTTGGAATTTCTTTGGGGCAGTTGACTGAACTCTGCTCCTTTTCATGTTTTGGTTTATTGCTTGCATTTAGCTTGGATTTTGAGCTATGCTCTCTTTTCTCTGAATCAATAAAGATGCTATCAACATTCAGTGTTTCTCGCATGGGTTTCCAGCCTCTGCTTCGACTTCTGCTGCTACTGATGCTTCCTTTGTCTTTGGAATCTTGGCTGCTATCTGTTTCATAACCAGCTGTGTTGTCAGTTTTCATACGGTTCCCCTTCTCTCCATCTTCTGTTTTATTTGAGCTGAATGTCTGTACAGTGGGTCTAATTTGATTGTGCACCTTTTCATGCCGATAAGATCCTCTTCCTTGACTACCATATAGACGTTCATTGGAATGATGCCTAAATCCACTTCCAGAAGGTGGTGATCCTGGCTTAAGATTAGTATGTATTTCTCCTGATAGATCTTAAACAAAGTACCAAAACAGATTATTTATTGTATTCACATTTAAACTTTCTTCTTTATATAAAATATATTTCAGTTCCTTAGAATTTCAAGGCAAAGTTAAATAGGTTTAATGTATATGGGAGGAATTAGCCAGAGGAAAATTCTGTTACCTTTTTGTTTTCCAGATTCTCTTCTTGATCCTCTGTCAGAATTTTTTCTTAATGATGATGGGTAACTTTTCATCTCAGCTGCCTTTTGAGCACATTCTCTGGAAATATCTTTTGTTTTTTCTCTATGATCATTATGTCCCAATTTACCTGCAACAATAAATAAATTATGCTGTACATGTTTACAGTAATGGAACAGACAAGAAGACAATCTAATTCAAATTCTTGAATAAACTTTTTGAATAGACCAACTCAAGAAAATAACAGCACATATAAAGAAGTTTACCTCCTGCACCATATAATGCCTAGCAGATTACAATCGTATTATTAAAAAAAAAGCAGTTGCTTAATATCCTGTAATTTGGGGAAATTCACGAATTTTTCTTCAGAGGTATTGGATGTTGGCTCTCTGAGGTTTCTTTTTTTTCTGAAGAAGGTACTGAAAATGATAAATCTTAAGCAGCCGCATATATAGGTTCATTCTCATACCTTCCCTTTTCCAAAGCTTAATCAGACCAGGAACGAGGAAAACAACAAGACTACTCTCAGGAGTGTATAGAAACTATATTCCTGATTCTATGGTTAAGAATCCAATAATTCTAAAAACACCTTAGGTTTTTACATATATTACCCTCCATACTCAATCAGATGTGGAATAATCACACTATTTGAAATTACAGGTAGTCCTCAACTTATGACCACAATTAGGACCAGAAGTTCCACTGCTATGCAAGGTGGCTGTTAAGTGAATCATGTCCAATTTTTCGGTTTTTTTTGTCCTGGTTGTTAATCACAACAGTTGTTAAATGAATCATTTAATCATTAAGCAAATCCGGCTTCCCCCAATAACTTTGCTTGTCAGAAGCCAGATGGGAAGGTCACAAATGGTGATCATGTGACCTCAAGATGCTGCAATAACTGCAGATACATGCTGGTCGCCAAATGTCCAAATTTTGATCGCATGGCTATGGGATGTGGCAATGGTCATAAGTGTGAGGACCGGATCTAAGATTTTTTTCAGTGCCATTGTAATATTGAATGGTCACTAAATGAGGACTATTTGTAATTTCAAATATTGTTTTTGATTCATTTGATTCTCTTTATCTAGTTTCAGGATCTATGTGGAGAACATATTATGTTTTAGGTCATATTTATGTAGAAATATTGAAATTTTAAAATGATCTGATTCACAAAATTTGAGCACCACTGTGACATGGTAGTTTGGTAGACATTTTATATAATTAGCTTATATAATGTTCAATTACTTGTAGTAGGCAACATTTCAAAAAGCCAAACAAAAATTATGTATGATTAACCTATTCATCCCAGTAATTAAAAAAAAAGTGTATGATACATACTTGACCCTCTGACATTAGTAGGTTGAGTATAGTTCCTAGTAAAGGCAGAGTTTTCTAGCTGAACTTTTTTACTTTTCTGGTTAGAAGTTTCTTCAAATCCATTCTCCTTTACACAATCTGATTTAAGAAAAGTATATTTCTCAAACCCTAGGAAAAAAATGTTAAAAAAGCATTATTTTTAAGAAGAAAAGGTATACTAATTTTATCTCTGAAATTGGTTTTTCAATTAACAGCTTGCCTGACAAATTAAAAATAAATGCCTGAATAAAAGCTACACCAGGCACACTACATAGTTTAAATTTAATAAGAAAAATATTTGAAAAAAGCTCAAACTTCACCTTTTACTAATAAAAAAATTCAAAGTAAAACTCCATTTCAGATGTTTTAAAAACATTTAGTTGCTGAACAAAAACAAGCAAGCAAGCAAGCAAGCAAGAGAACAACCAAGCTCTGAGAATAGCAAGGACTCCACAGTTCAACAATGAGCTACATGTATTCTCTGACAGAACTCTAGTATCTGATTTTTGGTAAAGGAAAATCTATTTTGCATGTACTTCATCCAATGTGAAAAATTAAATATGCCTCAGACTCAATTTATCAATTTCCTAATAACTAAAGAACCCACAATTTTCCTATTCCTAGCATTGACAGCAAGAAATTGTGCATTAATACATTAATGTTAAGGACACCAAAGTTCATTCAATCAATAATCTTATTAGCTTTTCAGAATTTAAAAAAAAAATTTTTTTAGTAGCCTTGGGGATCCCAGGGGAACAGGGAGGCTCTAAAGATATTATATTGTATTTAGGATGTTGGCCCATTCTTAGTTGTATTTATGTTTAATTGTTTTTAAATGGCTGTATGTATTTGTTTTAAAATGTTTATTATATGGTAGCAAAAGTCATGTTTGTGATATGGGTCGGTATATAAACTTGCTAAATAAAATAAAAATAAAATAATCATGTGGTCCATTGGAAAATTTTGGGAGACTTACTACTGTATCTCTACCCCAACTTGCCAGTCAGCCAGTCTGAGGATAAAACTAGAGAAGACTTTCATGTATAATGAGTGGGGAAAAAAGTGGATTACCAATATAATGTTGGCATGTCAACTTTCAGTTCATCCACACCATATTAAGCATCTGCCTATCTTACTAAATAAATATAAAGCTGTAAATATTCAAATTTCTATTACCAAATTCTTCTCCATTTCCTGTAGAGGCTTTATAATGTGACCAATGAATTATATGCTGAAGTGCATCTTCTGTTGATACCGGTGTACCATCTGGGTTTGCATAAAATAGTAGCAATGGCTGAAAGTGACATCGGATGCACTTGGATACCACATCTTTCCATTTTGTTCCAACCTAGAAGAGAAGAAATCATTTAATCAGTTAAGAAAAAGTGGCACTCCAATTAAAAATAAACTGGTATATCAAACAAATCAAATAGTTTAGACATGTGAAAAGTAACTCTACAGCCCTTTTGTGTAATACATGTTACTGAAGCAACAAATTCCTGCATAATCTAGAACAAAACTAAACCTTTCATTTGCAATAGTGGTGAATATCTGTAGCTCGGGTATAGGATGAGGAATGATGA
>JANHFT010010503.1:187651-211136 GCA_032467955.1 Pseudoxenodon macrops | reverse complement strand
TATAAGTATGAAATTTGATGGTGAAATGAATAAAGAAATTATGATTATATTTTGTTAAAATTATATAAATGTAAAGGGTGAAAATGTGTACTCTGACAACTGATGTTGTAAGAAAAAAAAAGCAATCTGGGTCCTCATTTTACCAACCTCAGAAGGATGAAAGACCTTGAGCCTGGTGAGATTCGAACTGTCAAATTACAGGCAGCCGTCAGGCAGCAGAAATAGCCTGCAGTACTGCATTCTAACCACTGCACCACCGTGCCACTGATGGCTTATTCCCTGAATTTCAGGTTTTTATACTAGGCCAGCTTCCTCATCCTGGAGCCTTCCAGATGCCTTGAGAGCAAAGATCTCATAAAATAATGCTAGCTCTGACTTATTTGGGATGCTCCAACACTTCTAATGGACTGTAACCCAACCTTCTGCATCTCATATAGGATTGTTGAAAATTCTTAAGATGAAAACAGTCCTTGCATTAGTTATGGTGAAATAAAAAATAAAGGAGAAGGATACTACAACAATTTTACATTTCATTATAAAATGTTCAAGTACAAGCTAACTTTGGTTTGGGTTTCAGTATGTTTACTCGCTCCTTTGAACAAATAATTAGTGTAAATAACTGTGATTTCTAATACCCATGGTGGTCTGAATGATTAAGTTGCATGATTGGTATATTTATTTTTTATTGTAAAAGTTTTATATTAAATTTATATAGCCGCCCATCATAGTTGATAACCTTTAGGTAATTATACATTTTTGATATTAATTTGTCCTCTGTTCCTTGGAGAATTTTATCCAATTCATTTGATAACCTATGGATCACTAACCTAATTTATAACTTAATACTGGATCACTATTCTCCTCTCAAAATTGTTTTTCAGTTTATAGAAATGGAACTGAATTTAACAATTCTGGTGTTATCATACAACAGAGCATTTTCAAGAGATACAATTCTTAAAAACAGAAACCAGTGGAAATAAATTAATATAGAGGCGTATGTTTTTCAAAAGCCCAGAATGCTCTTCAACTTAGCTCACCTGTATTTTGACAACATCTGAGAATGATTGGCTAAATTGGCTTCCACAGCTGCTCTTCCAGTCCCCAGGAATTTCTTTAACAAGTCAAATCTTTTCAGCCTGTATAATAGTTCAGATAAGTTGATAGTGGTCAGCATCTCCTTTTCATTCAAAGCTGTCAAGAGTTGTAGGACATCAGGCACAGATACGTCAGGCATGAGATCGCTGCACAAGAAGACCATGGTTTCCTTTTCATCTGTATCCAGTTCTTGTTCAAGCTGGCAAAGGAGGGATTCTGGCACACTGCAAAATGTCATCACAGGCCACTGTCCCTTTACAGTTCTCTGTGTGTGTTTTGAACAAGAAAAGCCACGTCATGAGGCTTACTTCTTAATGCAGAACCTGCCTTCCTTGTTGATCTTCAATATCCAGGCTTCATTTTATGCCTTTTATATATCAAAAGACCATTGACAAGAAGAGAAGACCTAGATAAACCCAAATCATTTTAATCACTCATCACACACAATGATTAAAGTTGACTGCTGGCATCTCATCTGCTGCTACATTTGTTCATTTGCTCAGGCTGGGAACAGTATGAACTTTTTCCGATTTAAATAATGCTTAGGATGAATCAAAATGGAATATCCAGTGTTCAGAAAAGTTCCCACTATCACACCACTTAGAATGCCCAGAGGAACTGAAACTGAAATTAAGCAAAAGGGGCAGATTGAAAATGGGAAATCACAATATGCCACTGATGTCCATAAAACGGCTCTTTCACTAAAATTATACTCTCTGAAAGGAGCAATTTAGCTCTTCAGGAAAATACATGTTTTGCATACAAACAGGATATCTCAGCAATCTTTGGGCATTTCCACAGAGAACTGGAAAAATTGCCACTTGAAGTCCTGGGGAACTAACATTGTGAACATTACTGAATAGGATGGGCTGACTTAGTTCTCATACAGCAGCTTCCTCTGTTCCTAACCTCAAATTATAAAGGTAGGTTTTGCACCAAAATGCTCCATAGAAGCATTTAGAATATTTACAGTATTCACTTTACTATATTTACTGTAATGGAAAACGACTCTGATCTCTCCAAACCTCACAGGAAGTCAGAAAAAAATGATTACCGGTATATGTAAAAATCCTGGAAATACTCAAGTTTTCCCAGTGATCAGCCAAGGATTGTTAACCAATCTAGATACCCTTATGCCTAATTGAAAAAAAAGGTGTGCGTAAAGGGAGAACCCTAAGAAATGCATATACTGTACATATGAAGAGGTATGCATGCATGCCTCATGGAAAAGGTTAAAATATTGTAAGTGCCCCTGCTTATAACTGATTCCCTCTCTACTGTTATGTCTCCTACCTTGGTATTTTCAAAATAAAATTTTCTAGCTGTTTCAATTATTCAAACTGCTCCATGTTCAGTACATCATTTTGCTTCAGCCCAATCTTATAACTAAAAGTTACGTTATTATACTGCTAATCCTCAATTTAGATCCACCGAGCCCAAAATTTCTGTTGCTAAGCAATCCAGTTGTTAAATGAGTTTTGCCTCATTTTACCACCTTTTTTGCCCCAGTGAATCCCTGAGGTTGTTAAGTTAGTAACAGTTGTAAAGTGAATCTGGCTTCCGCATTGTCTTTGCTTGTCAGAAAGTCGCAAAAGGTCATCACACTGTGGCAGACACTGCAATTGTCTTAAATACATGTCAGTTGCCAAGCATCTGAATTCTGATCACATGACTATGGAGATGCTGCAATTGTCATAAGTGTAAAAAACAGTCATAAGTCACTTTTTCCAATGGCACTATAACTTCCAATGGTCACTAAACAATTAGTTATAAGTCAAGGACTACCTGTACTTTCTTTTCATTCTCATAGAGGCTGACAGACAATGGTTTGGGTCAGGCCACAAAAGGATTACCGTATTTTTCAGAGTATAAGACTCACTCCCCCCCCCCCCAAAGAGGCTGATAATTTGGGTGCGTCTTATATCCGAATGTAGCTTTTTCAAAGCTTTTTTTCAGCCCTAACGATGCGAGTGAAGCGATCTTTGCAGACTTTTTTCATTGCTACTCCCTCCGAAGAAACTTTTTTTCCAGCCTTAACCAGGGGATAAAATAATGTGCTGAAGCTGACCAGACTAAGGACACTAGCCAGACAAATACCTGATAGGCAGATTTTTTACCCTATTTTTCTCTCCAAAAACTAAGGTGCATCTTATACTCTGAAAAATACGGTAGGTAGAACAGAAGCACATCAGATCAGAATTTTACGAATTTAGAATCGCCAATTTAAATCACCTAATCCAGCCTAAGACATACCTAGACAATTGTTTTAGACAAATTCTTAATGATCTCTGAATAAAAGGACATAGACCTCATTAAGTATTACCTCTGTAGATTCCACAATGCTTCATCACTCAATCAATCATTTATTTTTATTCCACTATTATTTTTACAAATAACTCGGCAGTAATCTACGTACCAACTTTAGACTAAATGTGCATAGGATTACACTGCCAGGATTTAAACATCGCAATGTCTGCAATTTGATACTGAATATACTACAAATATTCACCAATCACCAAAAGCATATTATTCCTATAAATTTAAGACAGATTTAAACATACCCAGAGACTAAGGTTGCTTTTTCATAACTCATAATGCCTGTGTATCTTTGTTCAGATTTAGTTTTCAAGACTGAAATGAGTCCCAGTGAAATCAAGAATATACATAAAAGGGAGAGAACATAAAACTAGGTTTTTATCCCCCCCCCCAAACAGGAAATTCCAGTCTGCACTGAGGAGGGACTGAAGGAATGAAGGACAAATCACATCCTTGACATTCCAGGAATTGCAAACATATCAGATAGGGCAGTTACAGCCTTTCAGTTTTGCAAGCCAAGGATTAACTACAAAATCTACGTTCTTCTAAATAACATTTCTAATAATGAATGTGCTAGAAAGATTCAGAAAAAATGCATGCTGTGTGGAAACATTTCCAGGCCCATTTGGACTACAACTGGATACACAATTAAATTTCACTGACTTCACTGCGTTTTATGCACACCTGACAAAAGCTGCCTTCTATCTGCCAGATTTGCACACTATTCAGTCATAATATGATTTGATTTTGACTCTGTGTGTTCTGTAAATTCAGCCAGTTCTGCTTTATACAGTAAAATCACAATTTAGAAATAACCACTGGACATATTCACATGACATACTGCATTAAAAAAATATTATAGCTTGTGCATACTACCATATCCTACATCCAATCATGTTCTGTATTTAAATTTTTGAGGCTCACTATATTGCTTACAAACCATTATGGGTGAGTTAACACAATGCAGTTGTTTAAATCAAAACCAAGCAAATTACATTACAGCCACAGATAAATCAGCAAACTCTTTGGATTAGGCCTTTTTCCATATTCTTAAACTGGATGAAACCAGGAATCATGTGTAAAGCAGCTAATCGGAAGGAAGATAGAGTGCGTGGGGCTGAGAAAGAAACATATAAAGTAAGGCTTGAAAATTGTGGTCCCCATATTGTGCAATCAGTTCTGTGTATATTTTACCCTTTCATAGTGGTTTAATGTAAATAAAAAATAAGCTTACTATTTCAGCAGCTACAAGTTGAACTAGCAATAAGATATAAAGTAGAATTGGTGACTAATTTCAAAACACATACGTATTTTTTTCCCAAATTAGCAATTATGCTGTCACTAAGCATATTTATAATGTATCTCTTTCAGTATTTTCAGTTTCCTTTCTAAAAAGGACTGAACTTTTATAAATGGGAGGAGGGGATTTCCCTAAGATTCTATTGACAGTATGAGTCTATCTACCCTCCCCTGTTAAGGTCTCAGTTCTGTGTCTTGTAACAGAAAGGGAATAAGACTGCTTTTTAGTTCAGGATCCAGAAAGCACTTGGGGTCTATGCTTTTACAATAGTCAAGATTATTATTTTCCCCCAATTCATCTTAATACAGTCCATTTATATTCATCTTAAAATATATACTTTTAGACTCTAGCTGTGGTTGTTTCTCTATTAAAGAAAGGTGGAAGACGAAAAGATTGATTCTCCATTTTCAGACTTTCCATTTTGACGTTTCCATTATGAACAAAATATGATTTATTTCCCGAGTTAACCTTGTAAATTAGGTTTTCTCGAAGTGGGGGTGGGTGGGTCACAAGACAAAGGGTTTGAAGAGTTGCCAGGAGTCTGCTTTCTATGAGCAGGCTTAGCAGTTTAATGCAAACTAAGAAGCCTTTTTGTTTTTGTATGCCACCTTTTCTTTCAAAGGGAACAATCAAGGATGGAGAGCCCAAAACTTAAAAAACAGAAAACTTTGATCTTCACTCTGCAAATGGGAGGTAAAGGATTGAGATTATTGGGAAGAGATCATCAAAAGCATCCGATTTTGCAAGCTATATTATTTCAAGATGTTGGAAGAAAAATTCATCTGGTTCAGCTGCATGGAGGCTGATTGGAAAGAAAGGTTCATTTATTGATGAAGCAAAACCACCAACCACATGTGATTTTGAGACAGCTGACAAAATGGAGTTGAGAGTGCAGGGGTATTATGCCTTCTTTGGACTTTGTATTTGAGCTTCCCGTTCCTGTGCAAGAACATGTCCTTTAATATTATATTGGCTGTTGTCAGATTCCTATGGGGTCATGTAGGGGTCATAGCTAGCTCTATAGGCAAAAGAGGAAATGCAAATCCTAGGTGCTTGTCTGAGCTAATCTGGTCAATTTCTGTCTTATTGTTTATCTGAGTTCTCAGTTAAGTTTGGACTGCTCTGGGGGTCATGCAAGGAAAGGGCTTGTGTTATTAAGTTGGGCTATTCCTATTGTGTCTAATGGCTTTTGTCCTGTGTTGGATCTTAGGTGAGGGACTGCTTCTAATCTATTACTCTGCCTTTGTTTGCCCGTCAAACTTTGCTGCAAGCATTTTTCAAATATCCTGCCTTGGATTAATTTCTGCCTGCAGTATTTGCTTTGCTTATGAATAGAGTCATCTAGATAGTTGGCTTCTTTTAATAAGCTCTTTATCACCTTAAGTGCTGACATCTGCTGTGGGCTATTAAGAAAAAGTGGGGGCTGCTTTCTGTCTCTAAAAAAATATGTTTCTCCATTTCTCCCTTTGGGGAAATATAATATTTTGCATTTTTAATATTCCTCAAAATATTTCATTCTTCTAGGAAGCGGGGCTTCCCACAAAGAAAAAATTAATTAAGGCAAAGAAATACCCTTTTACTTCCCATCTGACTAGTGAAAGAAACTGTCTTCAAATGAAATTCAGATTTCAAAATGATACAAAAATAATCAGGTTCATCCTTCCATTAAAATGTTGTTTTAAACTTTTTTTTCAATTCTTCAATTTCCAATGATAAGGTTTTATTTTCTAAAGCGATAGATATGGTTCTATCACCTTTTTATTTGACATTCAGATTAAAGGTGTAAATGTATTTCTTGCACAACTAAGTCCTGATATGAGAGGGTGAGGTGTTCAGTCAGTAAGTCCTGTCTGGTCTGAATTTTTATGGACTCTAATATGCCATGCCCCCTTCTCCTCCACTATCTCCCAGTTTGCCCAAATTCATGTTCATTGCTTTGATGACACTATTTAATCAGAGGGGATGGGTACTGTAACACAAATTCTTGTTATCATTTAAAAGGATTACGTATGTATTTTCAGAGTTTGAGAAATCCTGCTTTCTTTGAACTTATCACTTCAACATTACAGTTTTAAGAGGTTTTCTTGAGAAAATCCACAAATGCCGGTAAATAAACAGGACTATTTCCTTCTTAAGAATCACAAAAACATGATGGAACACAACAATGACTAAAATAGAAGGCTTTAGATATCATGTGTCAGTCTGATGATCGTTTATGAATAGTCCACACTACAGCTCCAAATAATTAGAATTTTCCCTAAAATACAGGCAAAAACACCTTGTTATTATAGTGAAAGCTATTATTTTAATCGTTATAATTTAATCAAGGATGCCATCAGAAGCAGAGGATACAATCCTACTCCAATTTACATTTAGAATAATCAGTGTTGCATGCAGTTCTATTTAAAATCTTTTGTGACAACAAAAAGAAAGCTAAAATGAAAACGTCACGAATCCATCTGCTGGACCTCTTGGTTTTGAAAAAACTCAGCAGGATCTGGCTTAATATTGTGATCAGAGAGCACCAAAAATCCCAGAGCTATGGGGGGGGGGGAATCTCACAAATAGTTCCTGTATTACGGACAAGAAGACTTCACCGACAAATTCCAGGAAGTTACCAGCAAAGCTCTGCCCAAATAATTTTTGTTTTCCTTTTATAATGTTACACGAGCGCTTATAATCAATGGATATAGTTTATTAAATTTATAAGCAATGTCTGAGTAAATGTACGAATAGAAGGGGACTGTTACGCAGATCCATAAAAAATGGGAAGGAGAACCAGCAGCGAAACGGACTCTCTCTCAGCTTAAGCCGAAACGAAACAAAGTCGTCGGGCCCTGCGTTCTTCCCCCTTCCGACTAAGTCAGAATACACGCCTAGCATTCCCGCAACACAAACGCCCTGCGCGTTCGAATGAAGACGGAGGACCGCGGAGCTTCTCTTTGGCGACAAAAGCTTTCCTCTCCGTCACTACGGACTAACACTGCCATAAGCTTTTGTTTAAAGCGCGCGGATAATAAGGCCGCCTCTTTTCCGCCGCTTCTCGAAGGCAACGAACATAATGAACTTTACTCAGGAGTAAACTCAGCCAAGCGCAAAGGGCTAGCGAGTCTAAACGCAACCTTCCAAGTGTTGGTCGCTTAGGACGACACCCTTATTGAATTCAGCGGCGCCTTACTCCGGAGAAACTGGCATCGAAGGTCAAGCGCCCCTTTCCTTTTCAAAGCAGAGACGCGTGCGCAATTTGATTTAAAACACGGATCTCCTGAAGCCGAGTCAGAGTTAGCTTGGCTTTTTGTTGGCCAGGCGCCTCGAGAAGATGCCAGGCGCCTCTTTCGTTTCTCGTCTCCAAGCGCTCTAGCAAACGCTTCAGTCCACGGACGCCCCGTTCCCCAATCGGCTTCTCAGCCAGCTCTACTCACAGCCCGAGCGCCCTCTCCGCTCTGCTCTACGTCTCCTCAATACAGCAGGCTCGCCATTTCGGGAAGCAAAAGACTTACTACAAGCAGTAGTAGATGACGTTACATTTGGGAGCCGCCCAGCTCCAAACAACACGGCCGGTAGTCGACAGACGAATCAAAGGACCAACAAGAAGATATTATTTTTGAGGGGGAAACGGGAAAAGATATGTTGTAATTATATTTGCGTTGAAGTATGTTGCCAGGAGTTTGTCTCAGTTCTACAACCGGAATGTATGAATATGCTGTTTTATACCTCTGTATAAGTTTGGGAGGGGGTCCAATGTGATGTCCTAAAGAAAAGGTTTTTCTTTACAAGAAGTTCTGTCTCTTGCTTGCGCAGATGTCTTGCTTTTTCTATCATGCATTCACAGAAGTTAACAACCTACAGTACTATCAGTGCATTTTATCACAAACTTCTTAAAAAGACATATATTTAAAAGGAACAAAAAAATAAGTTGCAACTTAAACGCTCTCTAGTCATATTAGTAGAGATTGGTGACATTTAATTCTGTGATTTAGTTTTTATTATTCATTTTACTTTGTTATAAAATATTTGCATTACATTACACTACAAAGTACTTTCTAGATTAAGCAATCTTATTTCAAGTGTTGGGAATGTTCTATGTGTCATAATGAATACTCATTTTCTCAATTATGAAACAAAATTCTGCCAGTTCCATAAAAGAATAGTTCCCCAACTTCCTTGTTTAAACATTTTAATTTTTAGACTTTTATTAGGCAGGATGGTGATCAGATATTTAACTTTATCAAACTATTTTTCAAGAAAGATTATATACTTCTATTGTTAATTTTTGTGATAATTATTTGATGGCATAGCTTTTAATACATGGTAAACTGAAACAACTGCCTGAAAAAAAGTTTGGGTTATTATAATATACAATATATTTCACGAAAAAAGTATAAACACAGGTCCTCAACTCACAATAATTTATTTAGTGACGTTCAAAGTTACAATGACACTGAAAAAAAGTGATGTGTCCATTTTTCACACAACTGTTTATCATCCCCTTGCTCACATGATCAAAATCCAGATGCTTGGCAACTGGTTCATATTTATGACAGTTGCAGTGTCCAGGAGTCATGTGATCACCTTGTGACATGCAAAGTCAATGGAGAAGCCAGATTCCCTGTTAACTGCAATGATTCACTTCACAACTGTGGCAAGAAAGGTTGTAAAATGGGGTAAAATTAACATTTCATTTAGCAACATACATTTTTGGTCGCTGTGAGTACTGATTAAAAAAGGAAAACCAAAAGTAGCCTTCACCTGTTTTATTTTGCTTCGTTTCAGCACTGTTACATTTGAAAGCCTTGTTATTACTTTACTATTGCTCAAAATACAGGTTTGGGTTTATGTTCACCCAATTCTCGCACCACTATGTTTACACAAATTGGAAATCCTCACAGAAGTAGGTTATAAGAATTGGTAAGGGAATCCTACTTTGGAAGTACTATGCTAAATGTTAATATTTTATCTATACCTGATAGTTGAGAAACGTTCAGAAGAAAATCCCCATTCTTCCGCTCTTGTGCATTTATAAATATTTATAGAAGTTTTGACTAATGAATGTATTTCACTACCATTGACTTCAAGATGGTGGTTCTTTAGTATGGCTAATATATTTTTCCTCAAGGCTTTAACAAAGGCCAAAATAATATACACTATAATTTATTAATAATCAACATGTCACTACCTGAAATAGCCAGCAACTAGACAAAGTATTGCATACAGAATTACAGAATATATCTTTTTTCTATCATAGAAAACATTATTTTGTCATTTGCATTAAATAATTTCAGTTACCGATGTGCAGTTCATTCTTGCTTATTATTTTGTGTTTTTGTTTGGGCTAAGGAGAAAACTGTGCCAACAATGGCAAACCTTTATTCTTGAGAAAGGCAAGTATTAACTAGATTTCTCAGAAGATGGCAGATGACCAATGAGTTTTGGGAAAGCAGATTTGATCTCAGATGACAGCACATACTTCTAATTAATACAATTCTGCAATACTGTCAGACACTCTGGTAGTGATGATGCCAAATGCAAAGTCCTAAAAAGTGGAAGGAATTTTAAAAGAACTGAGCAAAGATGATTCCTGTGCGGGTTTTTTAGACATTAGAGCAAGGAATTTGAAAGGATTCAAATACATCAGCTTTGATGCTACCACCAGTTCAAATCCTTTGTCAAATATATATACGGTATATAGTTTCTCTTGAATTCTTGGACCCCTGGACTTATTTGATAGTTTATCTTGTAATCATGCCCAGCTCTCACTTCTATGATTGGTCTGTCTGATTCACTAGTTTTAACTTTGTATCAGCTTACCTTGTAGCCATCAGCTTACCTTGTAGTCATGGTTATATCTATCTCCTTGCTTCTCTATTCAATATGACTTTTAAATGGAGATTGACTTTCACAACAAATCACTTAAGTCTTCACAGAACAAGTATGAAGCCATGTTAATTCCTTTTCAAAACATTTTTTTCTTTATTATTCAATTGTATGTTTCCTTTTACTATTTTATCCAGAACAATTATTAAAGCTGACTGACCTACAGTATATCCTGGATCCACTCTAAAAGCTCTTTTTTTTTAAAAAGTGAAAGTGTTTTGGTTATTTAAAATTCTAAGGGATAGATGTTAACCTTGAGAAAATTAGCCTTTTCATTAGGTTTGGTAAATGTCATCAATATATCTCTTTGGCAACAGTAACCCTAGCAATCAATTGGAAAAAAATTATCCAAAATAACAAAAGATAGAATCGCATATAGGAAAATCTATAGAAATTGTTTCAATAAGATCATGTTAATCAATAAAGAGTTACAAACTGGCTTTAAGAAGCTTATCAGGTCAATTTAGATATTTAGGATTTTAAACATCTGCCTTAAATCAGATTGTATAATATACAGATAGTCCTTGACTTAACAACCACAACTGAGCCCAAAATTTCCATTGCTAAGCAAGGTAGTTGTTAAGTGAGTTTTGTCCCATTTACAACCTTTTTTGCAGTTAACCAAATCACTATAGTTTTATTAAGTGAACCATGTGGTGGTTAAGCAAATCTGGCTTTCCCCATTGACTTTGCTTGTCAGAAGTCATTTGGAAAGGTTAAAAATGGTGATCACATGACCTTTGGACAGTGCAACTATTATAAATACATGTCAGTTGCCAAGTGGCAAAATATTTATTATGTGACCATGGGGATGCTGCAATGGACACAAGTGTGAAAACAAGTCATAAGCCATTTTTAGTTCTGTTGTAATGTTAGTCACTAAATAAATAGGACTACCTGTGTTAATGTATGGCAACACCTGATATAAATCTGCTTAAAATAATTTTGATCCAGTTGCCTGATGGATCTAGGTCAGTGATGGCTAACCTTTTCAGGACAGAGTGGCCAAAGCACACAAACGTGTGCGAATGCATGCGGCTAAACCCTCAAAATGCAATGTGTGTGTGGCCCACGTGCCTGTGCCTCGCCCCAGCATGTACCCACCCAAATGCAGAGCCCTTCCACACATGCCCCCCCATGCATGCATGGCAGACCCGACGACCAGCTGGCTGGCAGGAGGCACATGTGCCAGCATGGCAGAACTGAACTGGGGCAACGGCCCATGTGCCCACAAAGAGGGCACTGCATGCCACCTGTGGCACGCGTGCCATAGATTCACCATCACGGATCTAGGTGTTTTGAATATGCCTGGGCATGATTTGTTTTCCCCCCTTCCTGTTTTCCCTAATTGGCTTCATTTTGCCAATGCCCCAATATGGGTAATCCCATCAGAACAAGTAACACTGTCACTAAGCATCGCAGTCCTAAAATGAAAAGTCACACGACTGTGCCTAATTTATGGTGTTATTTCTTCAATTCCTGCTGCAATTCTTAAGCAATTCATTACAGGCCTTTAAGTGCGATATGTGGTCATAACTTCCTATTGATTTTCCTGTTGACCTTTTAGAAGCCAACTATGAAGGTTGCAAATGATACTTACATGACTGTGGGATGCTACAACTATTATACATATGCACCAGTTCCAGGAACCAATCTGGGTCGTCACTAGGATCAGAGTCCGAAAGCTCAGAAGACAAAACCTCTGGTCCCAAGGACCATCCCAGATTGGTTCCTGCAACATTATCCTGGGACACGCATATTCGCCTTCATGCGCACCAATTGCCAAGCACCCACATTGTAATCATATGATTGTAGGATCACTTTAACAGCTGCAATTTTGAGGACTGGCACATATGTCTCCTTTTCAGTGTTTTCAGTAAGTAAGGACTATCTGTACTTTGGCCAAGGCTAGGAGGCCAAAGATCTAAGAATTACTTTTTCAATAAAGCTCTTCCAACATTATTTCATGTTAGAGTGTGAATTTTAAAAAGCAAGATGACACTTCTAAGGGAAGGATATTTGCATTAAAGCAGATATTTTTAGTAATATTCATTTTTACCTGGAGGAAAAGCCATTAACCTTATCAGCCATGAACAGTATTATGGATATTCCCACATCCAACTGTTATTTTCTGCAAACATTTCAAATGACTCAAAATGCTTTACAGAGTAATAGGAACAAAACTATCAAATAATTACAAAAGCAGATTCATCAGTTGCACCAAAGGCCCTTGGGAAAATCTATCCAAATGGCTTTGCAAAAAGCAAGTAAGTTATAGACTGCAACCATGTATGTTTTTCTTTTATTGATCAATGTTTTTGTATTTAATTTCATACTGTATTTCCCCCCATAACTATGCATTTTCTTTACCCTTCCCATGTTCCCTATTTGTCCTGTCTCTGCCCTCATCCTTGATCCTTCAAAAATAATAAAATATTCAAGCATTGGAAATTGATCATGCTCATAAAATATTAATCAATCACAGTATACCCCAAGTAGAAACAAGTTATACTTTTCAGTGGAAAATATTCTTAGCAGCAGCATGACTTTCTCTGTTGCAGTTACCCCGTTGTAATCCTAGTTAGCCATACAAATGAATGACAATAGGATGGGACAACTTTGACTTAAAGGGTTTTACTATATAATGCCCATGTTTCAGCAACAAAGTTAAGTATCAGGAAGTTTTCACATATCTTGGGTATATAACTATATGTAAGTTTGGCAAAACTCACGATACACTGCGAGTTTGACCCCCCTGGTCTAGATCTAATGGCTCTCTCTCGATCTAACTTATTTCATAGTGGTATTAATGGGATAAAATTGAGGGAAGATGGATTTAGCAACATCCATATATTTCACTCTAAATGTGAGGAGAAAAAGTGTATGATACAAATGCAAATCCTAATAATACTTATCTCCATTTGGAAAAAGGGATGAGGGCATGATGCATGGGAATAATGTTTAAATTAGGCTTATGGGTTCTCTGCTAGCTGTCCTAACAGAACAGGAAATATATTAGGACAAAAACAAATGGCAGCCTTTCCATTCTGTTTAAGTAACAATGGGCTGTTATGATGTATACCCACGTATCTTCCCATAATTGTGGTAGAAAGAGAGACTACACATATATTCTTCTTTGAGGAGCTTTAATGTGCTCCACTCCATGAAACGTCAGACTATACAATGGACTCAAGACCTAGAAGACACAAAGAAATCTTCAGTGATGTCCCTTATTTTTTTCTGGGGGAAAAAATGTATATTCAACTGCAAGTGCCACGACAAAGGCGGCAAACCCCCATTTGAATCCTTTGGTGATTGTGTCCAGGAGAGTGACTGGTTTTGCAAAGCCACCTGAGAATCTCCATGCTTCATTGCTAGAGAAAAAACAGACATAAGATGAAAAATTACACAATTTTGCAACTTTACCTTTTAACCCACAGTTTTATATATATTTCCAATACAGAATTAAGTATACCTAAAAATTGAATAAATTATTGGAATTTGATATACCCTTCTTCTCTCTAGATACACCATGACTTAGCCAAAAGGCCTCTCCAGACATTTATTGTTTCCTGGGAAAACATGGGATGGAGTATGTGCTGACAGATGGAAAGGTAGAATTGCCCCAAATAGTCTTCCATCTTAGAATATACATTCAAAGAAAAACTATACAGTGTTCCTATTTTTCCTCTAAGAACCATTACTTGTTTTTATTTATTAATTTACATTCGCTCTTTATTATTTTTATAAATAACTCAAGGCACAAACATACTTAATATTCCCTCCTCCTATTTTCCTCCCAATAACAACCCTATGAGGTGAGCTGGGCTGAAAGAAAGTGACTGGGCCAAAGTCATCTAGCCAATTTTTCAAGGCAGGACTAGAACTCACCATCTCCCAGTTTCTAGCCTGATGTCTTCACCACTTAACCATGTTCTCTAACACCTGATGCTACTATTTATAGCTTGGGGCCTCTAATTAGAATACTCATAGCTATATTCACAAGCCTTCATATAATTTTCCATTACTTCATGCTGTAATCTCCAATCCACTTAATAGAGCTGTTTGATGAGGCAGTTACAAAAAAAACCCATGTTTTGAAGCTACAATGATTATCTTGCAATTTATTCCTTTACTAGAGATTCACTCCAAATGTTTTCAGTTCAAAATTAATCTTCACAGAATTTAACAGAGTTGTATAAGAAATGGGATTTATGAAATCACCACTTATAATTTAGGCAACAACCAAAATTCTTATGTTCCAACCACTATTACTTTCTTTCAAATGAATATTTCATTAATTATGAAAGTCATACAGGCAATACATGACTTATAACCATTGGTTTAGTCACTGTTCCAAATTACAATCAGCACTGAAAAAATGACTTATAACCGGTTCTTACACTTATGCTGGTAATTGGCATTTATTTATGATGGTTCGGGATCATGTGATCATCATAAACAACCTTCCCAGCCAGCTTCTGACAAGCAAAGACAATGGGCGAAGCCAGATTCACTTAACACTTGTAGTGATTTGTTTAACCACCATGGCAAATAAGGTCATAAATATTGGGCATGACTCACTTAATAACCCTCTTGCTTAGTAATGGAAATTCTGGTTCCAATTGTGGTTGTAAGTTCTGGACTACCTATACTGTCGTGAAAGTTCATGTGTATAGATGAAAGTATCTACATTCAAAAGCAAATGGAAGAGTGTGCGGTGTTATCTGCACTTGAGTTGCATTCATAAAGATAATGAAAAAAAAACCTCAAGTTCCAATTAAAAAAATCTAATATTAGTATTAATGAGTAGAAAAGCTTGCAAAATAATGTGCAGTGTATATGTCAGAAAACCATTTAAAGGATAATATATTTTCCAGCAGAGCCTTAGCAAAACAAAATTTATGTTGAATTCAAATTGGATATTATTCAAAGTATGCACTGTACAATTTTAAAGAAACTTTTTCAATTTAAGGATGCAAATTTTCTGAAGAACTGATTCGACTACATATAAGGAAATCTAGTTATCTTGTGCAAGAATGTCCTCACAAATCTTAATTATCAGCTTTTACATTTGTATTCTAAAATTTCAGAGTCAATCGACTTTGTATTTCCAAATAAAAGACAAAAAAATGCTTGGAAAACAAAATGTTTAATGACTTCTCTAGAATGGGAACTTTATTTTTGTTTTGGTTCATAAAATGTGTTTTGTGATTGAGCTGAACAAATGAAGGATTACATATATCCCAACTCTTACCGAAGCCATGGATCTTTGAGACCAAGTTTAGCCAACCTTTCCTGGACATTTTGCAAGGGAGTACCTTCTATTTTCCATTGCCTGTAATCAGGAAGCTCACTGTTCCCATGACCATGGCCCATAATCCTGAGAAAAGATTTGTAAAAGTAAAACTCACAAAATGTACAGTGCTTGTTCATTTGGAATATTGCAAAATCAATATTATGGAGTCCTTGGTGCTCTTTCAGCTTAGTTGTTTGCTTGCAAATTGTTCATTACCCAACTAGGTACCGTAAGTTGGGTAATGAGTGCACGTGAGTGTGAGGTTTGCTCCCTGTTTATAGCAGTTTGCCCTGCCAGTGTTGGGAGGGATATGCTTTTCACCTTGGTAGTCCCTTGATCAGGTTGTTCTTTACTGCTTGAATGTTTGTCTGATGTTTTGTCCCTGTTTATCTAGGTGCTGACTATGGGGGAGGATATGTTTTTGTTGTCTCTTTTGTATAGTGTGTTAACATGATTTGTTTCTATGTATCTGTTGATGGCTGATTTGTCTGAATACCCAACTTCCAGGCATTTTTCAATGCTCACTGTTTCCCAGTTGAAATTGTGGTTGAATCTATAAGATTAAGGAGTTTTTATCATGTCTTATAACTGCCAGTTGATGTTCATGAATGTGCTCTGTATGGTGGCTGCTATAGTTATTATACTCCATGTTGTAGATGATTCGTTTTTTTCTTGGGTTATTGTTCTTTTGGTTTAGTTAAGATATCTGAGAGGATTTTAGTTAGTTTGTGTGCTTAATGATGCCACGCAGTTATAATATATTAGTTGTTTTGATGTATGGTAGAGTTATCTTTTCCATAGCTTGCGTTGGGTTATGCTACAGTGGGTTGTATGGTCACACACTTTATGATAAAGTGGGTATCTATTTTCTTGGAAGATATTGTACAGGCAACCTGTTTCCTTTTTCAAATTTTCTAGGTGTCTTATCTTAACAGTGTTCTTATACAGTTTCTCTTGTGATAGGTTGGGTTATTACTTTGAGAATAGAATACTTTAGTGTGGATTGCTTCTAATTTGCTATTTTTCCTTTGTTGATGAGGCTATCCAGGAAGGGTAGTATGTTGTTTACTTCTTCCTTATGAATATAATTCCTTTAAAGATGTTGATTGTTTTATGTTGACTTCTCTAGTTGTTCCTTTTCATTATGATAAAGATGTCATCTACATACTAATCCATATTTTTGTTGAATGTGTAGGAATGCTATGATTTCTAGATGCTGTATTAAAGCCTCTGTTATGTTTATGATGTTCCCATGGATGTTCTTCTGGTTTGTTGGTATATCTGTCCATCAAACTGAAAGTAGGTAGTTGATGAGGTACATGATTCTGGGCATTTTGATCTTAAATTTAGTTGCATATTTACACATATTCAAAAAATGTGTGTAAATATTGTAAGCTGCCCAGAGTAGTTAGATATGAGACGGGCGGCAAATAAATTCAATAGATAAATAGATGACAGATAGCTAAATGCACAAAAATGGCAATAAAAAAGCAAGGAATAACAAAAAGACCACAACATACTTTCCAGCAGCCAACACCCAGATAAACAGGGATTAACACCAGACAAACTATCAATCAGAAAATAATACTCTTATCAAGGAACTCCAAGTAGAAAAATATACCTACATCAAAACTGGCAAGCTACTGTATATAAACAAGGAATAACCCCCACATTCACTAGTAGAGATAATGCAATGTATAATCATAACTATATGTTGTAGTTATAACAGTAAGGAACTATATCTAACAACGTTTCAGAAATATTGACAATTGATATACTTTTATTTTATCCTAAGGAGTAAAGGTAGTTTTCTATTTATATATACTAGTTATATGCAATAATTTAATTCATGTAAAGCCTCCAGTAAGTGGCCAGGCAAAGTAATGTTGCTTCTGTCTCTATCTTTTTTGCAGGCATAGTTTTTTTATTCACATCATCCGATTAATTTGTCTGAGGTCCAACTGTCCTTTTCACTGAAAAAAATTGCATCAATTATATAAATAGTTTTTGGTTTTGGAAAATACTTTTCTTCAAGGCAATCAATCAATCAAAATCTTATTAAAGTTACTGACAAGAATTTTATACAATTTTATGATAAGAATCACCAGACATAAAGAAAAATGAAATAAAAATTATGAAACAAATTCTACATTAAGATAAAACAAGCAAAATTAAAAAAGCAATGCAATTACTGTAAGATTAAATATAAGAGGAATCTAAAATGACTATTGAAACATCCAGATTATAAAGGTGACTTTAAATCATTAAGTTATATTATAAGCAATAAAGTTCGGTTTTATAGCTGAACAAATCTTCTCCATGTACCACTATGTAAGGAATCTTACTGTGAGATGTCTGTTTTAAAGATGAAAAATCAGTATGTGAAATTAGCATAGGTTTTAAAAGAGCAATTTAATATGCTTGCAATTTCTTATCCTCAAAATGTGGCATATGTTAAAACTGAGTAGTTTGAGCAACCTAGAATTTATTCCAGGAACTCTAGAAAGATTTTAAAAAAATACTTTTCAGTATTTCCCCTCTTCTCTCTCTCTTTCAGAACCCCAACATTCTGAAGGAACTGGTAGATGTGATCTCAGAACCACTGACTTTCAAAGACGGAGCACCAAGGAACTATTAATTGTCTGAAAAAGGACTGATGTAGTTTCCAACTAAAAAAGAAAAGAAAAAAAATTGGATCTAGAAAACGACATACCTATCAGTCTGACATCAATACCTGGGAAGATTCTGGAAAGGATAATCAAGCAATAAATCTGTGAACAAACAAAATCATAACCAAAAGCCAACATGGATTTGTCAAAAATAGACCATGTCAAAGAAATTGCATTCTTTGACAATGTGACAAAATTAGAGGACCAGAGAAATGCTGTGAATATAACTTACTTGGATTTCAGTAAGCTATTTGATAAAGTAGACCATATACTACTTTATTAAAATATGGGTTAGACAGCATCACTACCAAATGGATTTGTAACTGGCTGACCAACTGCATTCAACATGTAGTCTTTAATGGAACTGCATCTACATGGAGAGAAGTATGCAATAGGATATCCCAAGGTGCTGTCTTCTTAGGCTCAGTACTCTTCAATATCTTCATCAATGATTTAGACAACCATTTGTCTGAAATGTTATAGGGTTTCCTATTTGAACAAGGCGTTGGACTAGAAGACCTCCAGGTCCTTTCCAACTCTGTTATTATGTCTGTCACAAACAATCTTTGACACATGAGTTGTTTTTAAAGTGGCTGCTACAGGAAGGAGATAGACAATAGGACGTTCTTCCCATGCCCTTTCACTGAATTACCTTTGGAACCATCTTTTCTCCATTTTTCCTCTTTTCTTATATGGTAACCAATGTCATGCCACCCGTTCCTCCACCATGGATGTTGATAGCACTTGCATAGAGTTTTGTCTGATCTCAGGCTTTTTACTTGTCATCTTCAGTTATTATTGCATCACAATGGTTGGACCACTATCATTGGTATATAAAGCTTAAAGCTTATGATGTATCATAGCAGTGCAATTTCTTCTCATCACCCAATTTTGTGATTTAAAAAAGCATTCCTGTATCTTTGAATTCATTAATGGATGTTCCTGTACAGAATACTTGTTTCCAATGCCAATTGAAGTGTCTATTTTCATTACAATTTAAGAGATATTAGTCAACAAATCCTACATTAAAAACGGCATTTAAAACAATTCCACTGTAACCACTGCCACATTTGTCAGTATAAATTTATCTTAGAAGCATACTTGTATACAATTTCGAAATATTTAAAAGGTGGGCTAAATGTCAATATGTATAACATTATGCTCCAGTACATGAATTACAGAGCAATATTATCTTGCCTTTCCTGCAAGGGTTATCCCGTGGAGTCTTATCTATCTGTCTGATCAATCTGGAAAATCGGTTTATTAAAAGCGCAACAGGCCTATAATAATCTATTTGTTTTTAATTTATATAGCCAGTGGCCATTCAAGAAGAAACTGCAGTTACCCGCTGCTTCATGTATTATATCCAATGAAAGTTTTTTTGTAACAGAAGCAGGTATTTATGGAAAGAAAAGGCGGAAATTTGGGACTGAGAAGAGAAAGGGACCTGCATTCAAAATAGCCCATACCTGATATTCAGCGAGCCTTCTTCACAATGTCAAGAAATCAAAGCGGAAACGGAAACTGGAACGGTTCGACGCCGCTAATCTACCCGGACCAAAGAAGCCGCTTGAGGAGGTTCCGTAGGAAAGTTATTTCCGCCTTTTACTCCGCCCCCCTTCGCGCGGACTCCGACCGGCGATTCCCAGCCGCCCATAAGACCTCTTTCCGTCCTTCCCCCTCCCCCCCCACGTGTTTTCCCACGGGCGCGCGCAATCGGAGGGGGAGAAAAGGAAGCCAATGAAGGCTGTCATTGTTAGGGGCGGGCTCCTGTCCAATGGGCGGGCTCCTTCTTTCGTTGCCGTGCTCGCTGACGGGCCGGAGGCGGGCTGGAGGGGGAGGGATTGGCGGTAGCGCCGGTACCAATGGTGGCGAGTGCTGCGGTGAAGAGACGCTCCTGAGTTGGCGGCCGGCTTTCCGCACAGGAAGGACGTCGGTAGGTAGTCGCCTCCCGCTCTCCCCTCGCTCTCGGTAGAAGGGACGGGCAGCGGCTGCCAGGCACCCGGGAACTCCGCCGCTTCTTCGCGGGACTCGCGAGCTGCAGTGACAGCTGCCCTTTGCACCCTGGAAGCCTCCCCCTCCCCCCCTCCCCCCGATGGGCACTTGTCGCTTTTCCCAGGCCGGTTCGGGTTCCCCTCCTCGCCCTTCCTGCTTCCCTGAGCCCTCCTGAGGGGTCATTGCGCTGCTTTCCTTCTTCCTTCCTCGCCAGAGCCAGCAGGTTGCCACTGTCCTCTCCATCTCCTTCACGCAATCCTTGGATGTGACGAAGCTTTCCCCCCCACCTCATTCTTCTCCTGCCAAGGCCGGTTGCCTTCCTTTTTTCCGTAGAACACCGGTAGCAAAGTCCCGGTCCGGCTCCCGCCGATCCTGCCGCTTTTCCTCGTTTCCGGATAAATTAAGACCGTTTTCTGTTTATAAAGTGACGTTGTATTTTCCTGAGAGGATGAGGCCTCTTTGCTTCTTTACAATCGGAGCTTTTGCGAAGGAGTTGCAAGCAATACACTTTCTTTCTTTCTTCTCAAGATAAAACGTAAGCCACCTTTCCAGCTACAGTCTGTTTTGATCTGGTTTGAACTCGTCCAGGAATTGTATAAGTAGTCTCCCTTTCTAAGCTTAAATGAAGTCCCTTTAACTAACATTTCTTTCTACACTGATTGCTTTCTGGGAGTTGTTGTCTTATAATTGTTATAAGATGAAGAATATAGTAAATAGATGTAGGAATAAATCTGACAAAGAGATGTTATGTAACATTTTAGCTACATTGCTTATACAAATATTCACTTAGTAAATTGACTCTTAGATAAGCAAATGAACACATTACCTACATATCAAAACACCCTCCCCAAAATATTTATTACTTCTGCTTCAGTTTCATAACTTATACAGGTAATTGAGAAAAACTATATATCCACATTACTGTATTTAGTTTCCATAAAATCATAGGTTTTATCTGTGGGCTTTAAAAATGTCAATTTCTTTGTCACGGGGAGCAGAAACTCCCATTCTGTAAATCAGCAAAGGAAGGTAAGTGACTATCAGTGTTTAAGAAAGGGCATTAATTTGTTAGTTATATTTTTATTCACTCAAGTTATTACATACGTCATTCAGAGTGTCTGTTAAAGAACATAGGATTTACAAGTCAAATTTGTACAAATGCCAGTAAACTGTCATGGTTATTGATGTATCTACAATATTTTATGGATATATTATCTATACTATTTTTTGGGAAGCTACAAACATTTGAGTATATAACTTTGCTTCCTGGTTCAATTAAAACTACTAAACATTTGCTTATTTATGTTATGTTATATTTGTTTGATTTATTTATATAGCAGCTTGTATCACGAGAGAGAGAGAGAGAGAGCGAGAGAGAGATATCAAAATCATAACACAAAATCAGTGTAGTGTTGTTAGTGCAGTCAGTCGCAGTAACATTCCTAACGTTTTGCAGATTCTACATCACCATTACCAGATCTTCAAGCAAAAAGGCAAATCATGTCTTCAGGCCTTTCAGGCCTTTCAGAAGGCCGGTAAAGCTCAGATCAAGCTGATTTAAGGCGAATAATCCATATTTTTATGCATCTTGCTGAAAATTAGATTAATAATACCTGTTATACAAGAAAATATTTTCCCATTATTTTTATGTTAAAACATTCAGAAGAATCTCAATTATGGCGTTTTAATAAATTCTTAGAAGTTTATGATAATTAGAGATTAAAGAAAGAATAGAAAAACAACAGGATTAAATTATACCATTTCGTTTTTATTTATTTTATTCATATTTGATTGCTTCTTTAAAATAAGATTTGACAGATGGTTGACCTTTCTATATCCTGGGATATGGTTACAAACTTGATGACAGTAAAATTGTTTTTACTCTACAGACTTCCTTTCATAGGAGGAAAAGCCAATCAGTAGTGTTTCCATGGACAAAAGGAGAGTTTCAGCTATAAAATATTTCATTGAGCTTATTTATCTGTCATACAAATGGTGTTAGACATACAATTTAATGTTACTGTTGAATAACAATAATGTACATACCATATGCCACCGTTTCAGAAACACTAGTTCTGCTTAGTAATAACTGATTTATTTTGATTTTAGTTCTCTATAAATGGAAGATCTGACTATGATACAAGTTGATCTTGGGGAATGCAAGTTATTTTTATTTCTTGAAATTGGACCTGTTACCGTAATCAAGATAATGTACATCAGCTTGCGCTGTCTCTGGACTCTAGTAAAGTTGAGCAAAAGTATAGTTTTCTTTGCATGATAGTGCTAAAGAGCTCATTCATTTTTTTTACAAAGAAGATTTTACTATAAATCCCACTTGAATATAAAGGTTTTAAGTGGAAAAAAAGCTACAATTCACTGTCATTTTGACTTATTGTTTACATCAAAAGGCACATCATAGGCTTTTAGCTCCTTGCCTCTCTCTTTTGAAAATAATATTTCAGAAAAGTGGACCTTGCACCCTCCTAAAAATTATAAATAGTGGACGATATTAAATAAGATAATGATAGATATAGAAAATTGGCTGTGTGGGTCAGTCACTCTCTCTCAGTTTAGCACACCTCATAAGGTGGTGGTTGTGGGAAGAATAGGAGGCAGGAATATTAGATATATTTTCTGCCAAAATATATATATTACAGGTGGGATTAAAATATATTAACAACAATATCAACAACACTGTCATATTTTAAGTGCCTTGAAATGCTGTTTCCCTTTTACACATTTCCCTTTGTTTTTATATTCCAAATTATTTTTGCTAATAATGCTATCAGAATTATAAAAAGTAAATGATATAAAGAAGTGGCTAGATGAGCAGCTTGATGGGTGCTATTAAGTGATTGCACAGGGAGGGGGTTCGTAACTTGGGCGTCCTCCTGGATTCACGGCTGTCTTTAGAAAATCACATGACGGCCGTGGCCA
>JANHFT010010503.1:145859-174201 GCA_032467955.1 Pseudoxenodon macrops | reverse complement strand
GTTGGAAAAGTTGAAATTATGTTTTATATGTTTGTGTTTATATATGTTTTACCTTATTGTCTATCACCTCCGATTGAAGGGGTGATTATTATTTTTTTTAATGTAAAAAATTCTAATAAAGACTATTTAAAAAAAGAAAAAAAAGAAAGTAGGTTGAGTGTATCAGTTGTTTCTAAAAGAAAGCTGTCATCTGATAATATTAAGTTGGAGTTTCTAAACTTCGTATAATGATTAGACCTTCTTGTTAGATTTTATTTGTGGGATCTTGAAATTATCCCTAAATAATATTGTCACCATTTTATAATTCCTAAGCCATCTACAATTGGATCCATGGCTTTGACTGAGGGAGCCCTGTGTCAGCATGACCTCATCAGAGTAGTTTATAGCGACCTTCACCCTCAAAGAGAAACATTCACTGCACAAAACAGGTAAGCAAGTGATGTAGTAGGTCTTACCATAACAGTCCAAATGTCTTAAAAGAAAAATGCTCCTTGACTTTGAAATGTGAGATAATTGAATAGAGCAGAAAATATTAGATTTGTCTGTTAGGTAGATTCTAATGGGTGCCTTCCAATATATAAAAGACTCTTTAATAATCTGGAGCTATCGGCACTTTTGAAATAGTCATGTTCCTGCTAAACTAAGGTTTCTGTTTTGTACATCATTGTAAATTCATTAACAGAACTCGAATTGTATTATTTGTGTTTGTATTTGTATAAAGGAATTGGAGACTATTCATGTTTTTACTTTAATACTTTTTGCAATTTTAGTTATGGCCAGAGACAGATAATAGAAAAATATGGATTGCAAATGGTAAGGCAAGACAGAGAAGTAAAGAGATAATAAAGTGAAATAAACCAACAAAATCTAAGCTGAAGAGTTAAGAATATAGGACATTTAATATGTAGTACTTGTCAGGAGCCTCCCCTAGAGCCAGGTGAGCAGGCCACAGAGACAGATGCCTTTTTACTGAGCAGGCCACAGATGCCATCCCAATTCCCAGGATGTTCCTAGATGTAATAAAGAGACAATGGGCCTCACCAGCCTCATACTCCCGACCCAGCGGCACGGAGAACATGCTTTACAGGGTGGACTCGGAACTTCTGGATGTGGTTCAGGTTCCGAAGGTGGATACTCTGGTAATAGCTTTAACATCTTCCTTGGTCCTAACACCAGATGCGGAAGATGCGTTAAAGGCAGAGGTGCGTAAGGAAGAGATGACTCTCTGCAGAGCTCATCAGGCAGACTCCTGGGCAATCTGGGCCTCCACTGCAGCATTCTTTTTCATCCGAACATCATTGCGCTGGCTCAAGCAACTTCAAGTTCGGATACTAACGGAGGATCTGCAAACGCATCAAGACCTCTGCAAGATCATTGCTGTGGCTGAATTTACCACGGATGCATCTCTGAATGGTGCTAAATTTTCAGTGTGGGTCATTGCATATTCGGTGATGGCCCACTGTTTGTGGCTGCAACATTGGCACATGGGCGCCAAGAACAAAAGGAAGCTGGCGGGGGAAGCCTAGAGGGCCGCATTTTCACGCCTCGCCATGTTTCAGGCGGCTCTCCTTGCGACGGGGAAGCTGGGGCTAGCTTTCCCTGACAACAGGGGTCCTGTCTATCCAGGCTCAACTGCCAGACCGAGAGATTGGGGTTTGGCAGCAGTGGCAGACAGCAACCACAAGGCAACTGCTCCTTTTGTGGCAACAACAGCAGGACATTTAGATGCCACAAGTGACATCTTGCCTCAACTCCCCTATAGGGGGCTGTCTCAGTCTTTTCTCAGACCGTTGGGAGGAGACCACAATGGACACCTGGGTCAGGGAGGAAATAAGATCAGGGCTCTCCCTGGAAATCCTCTTCTCTCCCCCGAGGTTTGTCCTCCGCTGTCCCATTTCCAGAGACCCAGCATGATGGGAACTCATGGAATCGGTGATCCAGCATTTGTTGGAGATTTGGGCCATTCAGCCGGTTCCACTGGACCAGCGGGAGTGGGGTTTTTATTCAATTTTGTTTGTCATTCTAAAGCCCTTGGGGGAGTGGAGGGCAATTTTAAATCTCAAGGGACTCAACTGGTATCTGGTCTACAGGAGGTTCAAGATGCACTTACTTCATTCCATTCTAGAAGGAATACGAGAAGGGGACTTATTGGCTTCTAACGGAGGCATACCTCCATGTCCCTATTCGTCCAGGTCACAGACAATTCCTGAGGTTTTGTTATATCGGGCGCCATTTCCAATATGCGGCCCTCCTGTTTGGCCTGGCATCAACTCCATGGGCGTTCACCAAGATCATGGTAGCTCTAGCAGCATGCCTCAGGACGATCCCCATTCGGATCCAGTGTTATTTGGTTGATTTGATTATCCAAGCATCTTCCCGGCCACTGTTGGAGAGAGATCTAGGCACAACGATCCGGATTCTTCGGGATCACGGGTTCTCCGTCAACCTGGACAAGTGTCATCTGGTACCCACAACAAGACTGGTGCACTTAGGGGCACTCATAGACACCATAACCGAACAGGTCTTCCTTTCCCAGGAGTACCAGGACAGCATCAAGGCTTTGATAGGCTAGATTTGGAGAGAGAGACTAGTACCCTTGGCATTTCTGCCTGGGGAAAATGATATCTTGCCTTGCCATCATGCCTTGGGCACGGTTCCACGGCCAGCCCCTCCAATGGTTTCTGCTCCCCTACCAGAGGGTGGGTCGCAGTACCTCACCAGCAAGGATTTGAGTACAACCGGGGGTGCTGCTCTTGTTCTGTTGATGGGGGTCCGGAGCCATCACAAGGGGCTGTTTCTACAAGGAACCGGACAGACTGGTGATAACGTCGGATGCTAGCCTCTTCGGCTGGGGGGCCCACTTTGGTTTCCAGGTTGCCCAGGGACAGTGGACACAGCAGATCTGCCACAACATAAATCGGTTTAGGGCGGCTCACTTGGCCCTCAGGGCATTCCAGCAGGGGATTGTGGGACATCATGTCCTCCTCCTGATGGACAATGTTGCAACAAAAGCCTACGTCAATCAGCAAGGGTGGACTCGGTTGAAGTCCCTCATGACAGAAGCTGAAACATTATGCCAGTGGGCAGAGACTCATTATCACTCAGGGCAGAGCGCATTGCGAGAGTATCCAACGTGCAGGCAGACTGGTTGAGCCGGGCCACTGTCGACCAGTTGGAGGGGCACCTGCATCCCAGTCTGTTCGCAGAGCTATCAGAATGGTTCAGCCGCCCGATTCTGGATCTCTTTGCCTCTCCATCAAACTTTCACCTTCCCAGATTCTTTGCAAGGTCCCAGCACCAGGGGCAGAAGGGGTAGATGTGCTGCAATGCCCTTGACCCAGGGGTCTATTGTATGCCTCCTTCCCCCTTCCCCTGCTTCCAGCAGTAATCAGGAAGGTGCTGTCAGAGAGGGCGGAGGTCCTGTTGGTAGCTCCCCATTGGCCCAGATGACCATCAGCCTGTTGATCGCCAGACCCTGGATGATTCCCCCGGAGAGAGTCTCTCTCAGCCAAAGTCCCATCATCTATCCAGAGCCTCAGTGGCTCCAGTTGATGTTTGGCAGTTGAGCGGAGACTTCTGAAATGGGAGAAGTTCTCCAATAGGGTCATACGGACGATCCAGGCAGCCAGACGGCCTTCTATCATGCACATTTACAGTGCAACTTGGAGGATTTTCAGTGACTGGTGTGCCAAGGGCCAGATGGACCCTACATTGGTTTTAGTGGCAGATGTACTGGAATTTTTGTAGGAGGACCTGGAGAAGGGACTATCTCTGAACACTTTACGATGACAGGTCACAACCTATTCTAGACCAAACAAACCAATAGAGATTAGGTTTCAGTAGTTTACTTCATGAAATTGGACATTTATTTGCATGGCAATCAGCATACTTGGGAGCACACTTACAATGAAGTTCATAAACACACAAGTTTGCCTGCAATCATTCCAATTCCCATATAGTGAGTTGGAAAGCAAATCACACTCTGCTTTGTTCACAGGGAAGGTGTGAAGTCAAAGTATTAGCATTTCAGAAAGCAAAGGTTTTGAGATATAAGTACAAGGAGCTCAGGTTGACTTTATTGCGCCCAACAGAGGTTTGCTACCTACTGATCACTCTTGTGTAACTTAGAATCCTCATTTTTTAATCGTTACACAGCTGTTCCAGAGACTGCTGGCAGAGTCAGCCTCAGATATTGCCATTTCCCAATGCTGACATTTATTTGGCACATCTGGAGCAGACACCTTGACAGTCTTCCAAGTCTGTTATGACTCTCAGAAGAGATCAGGTTCCATCCTGCTGCCTTACATATTTGAAAATATTGTTTGTGGTTGGGTACTTACCGTAATTGTGCTATTGTATCTTCCAAGACTACTACATCACATCTAAACAAAGTGAACTCAAAATACAACTATTTTGGTGTTTTTTTAAACTTGTCAACAGAATGGTTTCGCAATAGAATATAAACTATTTCAATCTGTTCCACTTTTTCTCTCTAGGTTTGAAGTGCTGAGCTTTCTTATGCTGTGTTATAATTCTGCTATTGTATATATGCCTGCCTCTTCCTATCAGTCGCTTTGCAAGATGGGTTCTAGGTAAGAATGATGTACTTGGTATGGTTGAGGGGAACGTTTTTCATAGGTTTTTTTTTTAATGATACAAAAAGAAAAAGGTATGGTTTTACATACATGTGAGACAATATTTGAATATTGATTATTTGTCATAATTTGTCCCTCCTTTTTTATTAAGAGTATGTAAATGTAATGATTTGTTTTATTACGGATGTAGAAACTTAGATTCTTCACATTGTTTCCATTAAATGAGATAAAGAAAAAATAATTTCTCCTAATTTACTGGAAGAAGAAAAAAGGATCACGGCTTCTTATATGTGTGGAACAGAGCTGGGTTTTATGGATGTCATTCAAGAGATATATATGTTTGTAACTCGGAGCTTCAGTGTACAGTGAAATATGGTCAACGAGATGTGGTAGTGGAGGGTAACATGTAAAACATACTTTTCAAAACAGGATGATTCCTAATAACAAAACATGCATCATGATGATCATGAGGCAAGTTGTGCCCTTTTGTATTAGTGCCACAACATTGAAGACATTGAACATATGTACAAGATAGAGTTTATACTTCAACATCAAGATGCAGGTTTCATCTGTTAATCTTCCGCTAGGGAGGGTATATTGTTCTATATATCTTTCATTGTAATTTTTTTCTATGTGATGCTAAGATGAATTAAGATAAACTGAAGAAAAGTCCAAGTTCCATTCTGAAAACTCAGTTTTAATGAAGATTATCCAAAACAGATCTTATGGCATATCCCTTTTTTTCCTTTTTAACCTGGTTAGCAATAGAAATAGCTAATATATAGTCTGCTTACTAAGCCTACCTCTAAAGCAGGGGTCTCCAACCCTTAAGCCTCAGTTTGCTACCGCTCCATGGCCCGTTGAGAACTGGGTCGCTCAAGCAGTGGGCAAACGCGCAACGATTTATTTTCACATGTGTGCAAATAAAACAGATTAGGTTGCACGCACAAAACCATCCCCACCACTGGCAGTCCATGGAGCCAAAAATGATGTAGATAAATTTATGACAAGAACAATAGCAATATGAAAAGGGCCTATAAATTCATGTCTTTATTGGTATCAGTTTATTTGTTGTTTCATTTCACTTTTTATACATCTTTTCCCACTAAGAAGGATCAATAATTATCTTCTAGTTCTGCAATATCTGTGCCAACCATATACTGGATCCATGCCTTTAATGCATCCATCCTAAAAATCCAATAAAGTTTGGGTTACCGGTGGAATATCCTTAGAAGGAAAAGACATTTTAGTGCCATGGTACTGAAAATCTTTTCAAAGGAGAATTGATGTTTGAGTCCAAAGTGTGCACCCTTACAGCTCTTCTCCCTTTAGAATCCTATTGGCGGCCAAATTTTAATTTATTTATTTTTAAAAGGATATTCTTGACCTTGGCTTTGGCTGGATTTCAATGTTATTTTGCTGCAGTTAAATGTCAGGTGGACATTGACGGTTGTTGCTTGGATACTTTCCATAAGTATGATTAGATGTAATTTGATTAAAGCTGCTACTGAACTGCAGAAATAATTGCTGAGAGATTTCAGTGGGAATAGAGTGGCAGCTTCTACAGAAATTAAGTTTGTGATGGTAGGACGTTTTCAGGCAAAATAGGAAATATTGTGAATGGTAATAGTCATTTTCCACTATATGATTATTAATAGAATACAGTATGCAATTTGGCAGTTCAAATCTCTCCAGGCTCAAGGTTGATTCAACCTTCCATCCTTCCGAGGTAAAATGAGGACCCAGATTGTTGGGGCAATATGCTGACTCTTAGAGAATGCTGTAAAGCACTCTGAAGCGGTATATAAGTGCTATTGCTATCATCCCGTGATATTGTAACCATCTTTCATTTGTGCTTTTATGTAGAGAAAGGATTGTTTTAGTGGCATGTCTTAATTGTTTATTCATGTAGATATTACAGAATTAAATCTATTAAAACATTTGCAGGTAGTTCTCGACTTAACAACCACAATTGAGACCAGAATTTCTGTTGATAAACAAGGTTGTTGTTGTTGAATTGTGCTCAATTTTATGAAATATTTTGCCACAGTTGTTAAGCAAATTACTGCAGTCATTAAGTCGGCTTTTCCCATTGACTTTGCTGATCAGAAGCTGGCTGGAAAGATTGTAAAAAGCAATAATGTGACCCTGGGATGCTGCAGCCATCATAAATATATGCCACTTGCCAAGCACCCAAATTTTGATCACCTGACTGTGGGGATGCTGCATTGGTTGTCAGTATGAGAACCAGTTGTAACTCACCACCTAACAGCGAACCGTTGCTAAACAAGGGTTACCTGTACTTTGTTGCATCACAAATATTTTGGTTTCTAATTTAAGTGAGTAATTTAAGTATATACTACCCAGGACTATAAAAACACATAAATAAACTAAAAATGAGTATTATTATTGAAATACCTTGGTTTGTAGTTTAGAATTTTGTATACAAAATTAAAAATAAGAAAAAGTGTTTATTCAATAGATAAAGATTTAATTTTTAGAAATGCTTTTATGTTTTGCAGGCTCTGTGTGAGTGGATTTCCACGACAAAATGAAAAATGCTGGAAGGAAGATGGCTGTAGAGTAGTATTGGATCCGGACTTTATGGTTCAGTTACTCACTGGAATCTATTATGCTGTGTATGTATCTAAAGTTTGGATAAGTAACTGTCCATTGTTTTTGAGCAAATTATTCATATTTTTGCAGGAATAAAATGTAACAAATGTTTATTAAAATATTAACAGTGGACAGTGGACTGCTATCAGGCAATTTTTCTGCTTTTCTATTGAAAATACTGTATTTCATTGGCCTAAATACAAATGAATATGCATATATTTTGTCTGATTTAAAAAACAGCAGTGAATGGAAGGGAATCACCTAATCTTCTAGCAGAGTACTTAACAACATGTTTTTCATTTTTTTCTTTTTGATTAAAATATTTGTGCTATGTTCTGCTGTGAAAAATAGTAACTTAGATTTGCCATGAAGTTGACTTTTAACTCTGGAAAGCTTCTACTTTATTATTACCAGTTGCACATTTCCTAGATTGTGGGGTCCTATTAATGCTCATTCCTGTCCTGGCCATCTCACAGTTGAAACTACTGTAATATGCTCTATATAAGGCTGCCCTTGAAGAGTATCCAGAAACTTCAGTTTGTTCAAAATGCAGTGAACACACATTATACCTCTGCTTCACAAGCTGCATTAGTTACCAGTTTATTTTCAGGTCCAATTCAAGGTGCTGATGTTGATCTTTAGAGCCTTTCACAGCATGGGTATTTGAGCCTCTTCCCAGTTTCATTTATCACCTCATCAGATCTGACACAGAGGGCATAGCAATAGCAATAGCACTTAGACTTATATACCAGTGCTTTACAGTCCCCTCTAAGCGGTTTCACAGAGTCAGCATATTGTCGCCAACAATCTGGGTCCTCATTTTACTGACTTTGGAAGGATGGAAGGCTGAATCAACCTTGACCCGGTGAGACTCAAACTGCCAAGCTACTGGCAGTCAGCAGAATTAGCCTGCAATACTGCATTCTAACCACTGCGCCACCATGGTATGTTATGGGTGTCCATGTTGTGGAATCTTCTTCCCCTGAGGTGAGGTTGGCCATATCATTTCTGAACTTTTGAAGGTCCCTTAAGATCTGGTTATGCCTGCAGAACTGGGGACTCCAGGAGATGGGTGAACTGGTGAGGTGGCTCAGTTATTATTAATATCTGTTTGTCTGCTATGTCAAAAATGCTAGTAATGAAATTATCCTGACTGAAATGTACAGATAGAACAAGGAAGAAATGTATCCATGAGTCAGCTATCTATGTAAGATCTTACAGCTAGCACTAGCAAAACCAAAACAGCAGAAAAGGGCATATTTGGAAGTTAACTGATCGGGGAAAGCTCAAGATCACAAAAATAATGCACTATGTTATTTCCTTTGCATCCATATATAGCTACAATGGACAATGGGAACTTGGTCAGGAAGCCCTGGATGATATAATATATCGAGCTCAGCTTGAACTCTATTCTCAGCCGCTGTTGGTAAGGAGATAGGCTGTAATCTGTTCATGATATTTAAATTGTATATATAATTGTAATATTAGTTACCTTTGAATGAGCTATGTAATATTTTAAAATCTTCCAAAGGAAGAGAACAGAACTATTCAACAGAATAGTTTGTGCACATTGTAACAAAATATCTTGATAAATTGTACACTTTAATTTCATCCACTTGGCTACAGTCCACAGTTCCTCAGTCAAAAAGCAAATATTAGAAGAATATTGGTTAACAGGGAAATAATTAGAATTATATTACTTGTAATCATTGTTTGACTGCTACTATCAGTGTGCTTATTGAAAGTGCTCTTTTGTGAACCATGCAGATGTGCACTTGTGTGTTGTTTATGTATACAGTAGTACTTAACTTAACAACTATTCATTTAGGACTGTTTGAAGTCAATAGCACTGAAAAAGTGACTTATGACCATTTTTCACACAATTGTTGCAGCATCCTCATGATCAAAATTTAGATGCTTGGCAACTGCTTCATATTTATGACTGTTGCTGTGTCCCAAGGTCATGTTACATTTTGCGACCTTCTGACAAGCAAAGTCAATGGGGAAGCCAATTCACTTAACAATCATGTTACTAACTTAACAACTGGGGCAAGAAAGGTTGTAAAATGGGGCAGAATTCACTTAACAACTGTCTCACTTAGCAGCAGATATTTTGATCTGAATTGTGATTGTAAGTTGAGGATTACCTGTATGCTTGTTTATCTACATTTTGCATGTCTGTTGGGAAGACCTTTACAGAATTATTTGACAAGCATATGGCTAGATGCTAACAGTCTAGTAACTGTGGTACAACTTGAATTGGGCCTCTCTCTGAACTTGAACAGCATGATAATTATTTTGAGAAGTGGCATAATCTTCCTTTTCCCCTCCAGCTTTTATGAATGTATGTCACTGGCCTTTTACTGGATACATAAACAAGATACTGAAAATAGAAAATGTCCACTTTCCTATGTCATTTGTTTTTCTTTACTCACAATCATGCCCAGCAGATTGGTTTCTGCCTGTTTAAGGAGACACTGAAAGGGCTGAAATCTTCTCCTGGCAAGCCACTTTGCCCCAGTAACCATCCTCTCCATGAACCCTCAGTTTATCTTTCTCTTCTAGATTGGTGGTGGGTAGAGGAATAGATTTGTCTTGATATTACCAAGAAGTGTCCTTCGTAAGATAAAAAACAGGTTAAGTTCCTGAACATACTTCCTGAAAGGAAAACATAGGAGTGTGGACTTTGTACAATTTGGAAGAATGTGTGTGTGTGCTTTACCGAGATTTAATTAAATGTTTATGTTTTTTGCAAGGGAATCACCCTGCCAAATGAGATTGCATATTTTTATCTTCCCTTTATATTAGTTAAATGCTTGTTTGATGAATTATTGCTGACTAGATAATAGTATCCTTCTGAAGGCAACGATTTGAATTCTTATTTTGTTAATGTTCCTTTAATAAATAACTAAATAAAATGCTCTACTAAATCAATTTTTAATAAAAAATAAATTTTGCTGATAAGCTTCCTGTAACACATTAAAAAGCCTAAAACAGGGGTGTCAAGCCCGTGGGCTTGATGCACCATGCGCTGGCCATCCCCACCCTCATTTTAGCAAAGGGGAAAAAAGTCACATCAAAGATACATCACTTGAAAACAACATGACGACATGTGTTTGAAACCCCTGGCTCAAAGGTAGACTGAATTCATTTGAATTCAGTTTTTGTTTTCGAGTAAACTGAAAAAGCCGAGGCAAACACTAATCTGATGGAAAGTCCCTTTTGATTTGCTCATATTGTAATAGTATAATAATTGGATTATTAATAATATTAATTAATATTAAATATGAATAATATAATGATTTTTTTTCTTTCCAACTTTTTTTAAAATTTCATACTTGCTGTACTTCTCTCCATTCTATTCTGCAGTTTTACTTAAAATCTTTCCTTTTTTGGTCTCTTCTTTATTAAAAAAGAAAAGTAAGGTGCCTGCCTCTTTATAATTCAGTCTATGTCTTTAAGGTTTTAAGATTTTATGCATACTCTGGGGCTGAGAAGCTCCTACTTCTCTCATATGGCTCCCAGAAAATCAAAAGCATCCCCTACATAGTTTATCATGATGGACAAAGGGTGGTTGGTTTGCATAGCTAGTTTCTATAAACAAGCCTTTCCCACTTAATGCTCCTGGAAACAGCATTGCAACTCAGACAGTAGTATTACCACCCAGCATAATCCTAAGAAGTACTTTTAACCACTGAAAAAAAGAAATTTTTGTGATCATTTGTGCTAGAAGTGGTATAAAATTGTTTTTTTGAGTTAGTATCTCTAGATTAAGCAGAGTTAAGATTTTTCTACTCATCTGATTTGACCGATGGAAATGGGAGAGTAAAGAAAATAATATCCTGTTGCAAGGTTAACAAATCATGATTGTCAGCAAGAAGGATGCAAGTAAAGGAAGTCTGGGGAAGTGGAAGGCCAGCTTTTCCATGTCTAATCCTTGAGTTGTGGGAAACTGTGATTTTCCCAAATAGTGAGAAAACTATACTATTGATTTTCAGCAGTTGTAATACTGAAAGTACAATCAAAGGAGACTTTGATAGTGGCTTTACACACATATCCTCATCTAAACTTTTACAGTAGCAGTTTACAGTTTAAATATGTTATAGCAAAATTAATACCGTACAATATTTGTCAACTCTATAAGTAAAATTTGACAAAAGGAACACTCATTTGGCAGAAGATAGAAGGGAGTACATATCCTGACATGGAACTGCAAGTCTTAAAAATGCAAAGATTTATGTTAAATAACTACAAAGATTGTAGTTATTTAATCCTAAAATTTGGTTATCATAGTTTTTTCTCTAGTCCTCCTTTAATTTATTTTTTTGATTGCCAACTTACTGTAGGAGAAGGAGTAGAAGAACCTGGGGGTGGAGTTCAAATAGGGTTCAGCCTAGAATCGCTACGTAGCCACAAGTAAACTAAGTCAAAACCCCTTTGAATTCTGTTCACCTTATCTAACTCCTAGCAGGTGCTAACCCTTAACTGAAAATATTCCTGTGCATAGGAAGGAGCAGCAATAGGTCAGTTTCATTGGCCCTTCACACGTGCACCTGATCTTTTGTCCCTGACATTTACACAGCATTTTACTGTTGTAATAGGTTGCAAATGCAATGAAGAATTCATTACCTTTTGATGCTCCTGATGCATCACAAGAAGGACAGAAGGTTTTGAAAGTAGAGGTTACTCCAACAGTGCCAAGAATTTCTCGGACAGCTATTACAACAGCTTCAATCCGCCGACATCGCTGGAGAAGAGAAGGTAAGTCTTTATAATGTGAAGTGAAAATTGTAATATTGTATCATTCCCCTTCACTGGCAAATGCTAGCTTCAACGCCTGAGTTTGATCATTTGTTTCAGGTATATAGACATAAAGAAAATAATTATCTATGTATACGTACAAATGTGTAATCGTGACTGCATGAAATAAAAATTCTTCCTATTTTATATTTTGGGAAATCTAGAAAAGCTTAAATTATTTAAATGGTATATCATGGTATGGAAATTTAATGGCACTTTAAAATTTTAATAATTACTTTCTACTTTCAGTGGGTTGGATCTTTCTGCTTTTAAAAAAATTGTTGGAAGGTAATTATTTTGATTGTGTGACTGCATCTGCAATTTGTGGGCAAATCCAGCTACATAGTATGTCGAAAAAAATTAGACTTTTTTTCTTTTTCAAACTATTTCATAATTTATAATCTATATCTGACTTTTGGGGATGTGTGTTACTGTTTTCGTTTTTTTTTAAATGGTATAGAGGGGTGCGTATGTATACAATTCTAAAATACCAACAAAAGCTAGACAATATTGAAAATGTTTTTTTTTTCATTGATAAAATGGTAACTGGTACTTTAATATTAATTCGTACTCATATTTTCAGGACTTGTGCTCTGCAAACCTAACAATAAATCTCAAGTATTTTGTGTGGGGATAATTTAAGAATCTTTTAGTTTTCATAGAGTGGAACTTCAAATTTTTTAAACTCGCCTCTGCCAGGAAAAAGAAAAGCAAATGTTAAATTGGAAACATAACAATTTCTGTTATGGGTGGGTATGGTTTCATTATTTTTTTTACCAATTATATTGGTAAATATATAATAGACTGCAGAAACATAAAATTTGAACTTTTATTAAAGTTTAAATTCCTTGTTAAATATTTATGTACTGTACTTGTGATTCTCTGGTTTTTGTTTTCATTTTGAATTCTTCATAATAAAAAAGGTTAATCCTATTTTTACAAATCCTTCATCATGTACAGCCTCACTGCAGAAGTGCTGCATTTATGTCTTCTTGCACACGGCGCATCATATCCACTTATTTTTATGATGCGGTTCAACTTTCTTTGAGAAAAATGCAGGTGTGGTTTTCTGTATTCTGTGTACACCTTCATTTCCCTGCCTGGTTGTAATGATTAGGGAAAGAGTAGAAAGACACTAAAATATTATATGTTGAATCCCAGATGGCTTTGACTTCTCAAATGATGCTGACATGAGCATTCCCGGATCTCCGATCCTGCACGGCTCCACAGACCTAGGGATCAAACGCAAGCAAGAGGGGGACGTACTGGTGCTCAGGACCCCTGAGCATGGCTCACCGGAGCCCAACTTGACACCAGCCACAAAAGAGGGTAGGACAGAGATAAGGTGGCATAAGTCAGTAAAGCCATTGCTTGGGAAGGATCCTGGCTCTTTCTTCCCAAGCAGAATTCCCTTTTGCTTTAGAGTATGTTCCATTGACCACAGGTATACTTTCTTCTCTTTCCTTCTTTCTGCGCATAAGCCTTTGTGCCTAGCTTTAGGCCTGGAGCTATTTATTCTAACAGTTTGGACTTTGACTGTATAATATCTAGCTTAGCATGGTTAAGATAACCTGATAACTTCGGGATCACGTTGTAAGGTAATGTGTGGATGGTCTTGGGGGATCAGGGAAAGGTTCTACTTAGAGAACGATCAGACAAGATAGGAAGGAGATCGCAATCTTGGTCAGAGGAAAAAAAAACTTTTCAGTTTTTTTGGCTTTTTCAGAGGCAGGAATTTTGTACCTTCAGATTTGCAAGATTGATGTCAACCCTTCTGGGTAAACCAGACAGGAAACCTGACTAGATGAGCAAAATCTACTTTATTTTAAGGCTACTTTAATAGAATTTTGCAAGTCTGAATGTAACAGCCTTTCCGCTGCTACTTTTAACCCTCTGATCAATTAGGGCCGGTCTTCCTAAGTTTCTTCCTCTGGCAGTTGAGTGCCTCTTGTTTGATAGTTTCATGTGCAATCTCTTTCTCTCATCCTCCAAGGTCATCCCCTCATTCTATTGCATCCTGGAACACCCTACTAGTGAGCATGTTACGTCTGCTAAATGTATACATATATACGTTTGTATATATACAAATGCATATATACAATAAAAACGTGTCAAGAAAAAATATTGATGCTGTTTTCACCACCTGGAATGCTTTACAGCATATAAGATAATACTTTAACTGTAATTTAGTATTAGAAAGGAGGGGAGGCATTTCTCTTACTATTTTATATACCAAACTTCCGCTTCAATGAATGGTTTAATTACCTGTTCAGTGGATTGAAGTGGAATTAAATTGCCATTGTGCTATTTATAGGAGTGTGTCTCAAAGTAGGTAGTATAAACTTGAAGAGAGAGAAAAATCTTATAGCCCTGTATAGTGGTATTCTTCATGTTAACTCTCTACTCTTTACTAAGAGATTCTCATTTTACTCGGTGCACGTCCTTAACCTATTGTCTCCTTGGTGCTGGTGCAGAAGTATTCAGATAGCAATGCATTCTAAGTTATAGTTATAAATTTATACTTTGCTAATCTGCATATCTCCCCAATTTATTTCTACAGTGCTTCTTTTCTGTCTTTAGTGTAGTCTTTTTGGCATTGCTGATATTTAATAACATTTGCAAATTATATGCTGTACATGCTTCACAGTTGCTCCAAGGAAAGCTATATAGATGACCAAGCTGAGCCCGAGGGAGGGGTCAAGCACGTCATCATCAATCTCGAGTCCCTTCGCACCCACAAGAGATCTAAGTCCAGCCCACCTTGAATTCCATTGACTCTTATCTACTGCCAATTTTCCTTTGACTGTTAGTAGTTCAGAGTCTTGTAGAAAGCATGCATTAAACCTATATTCATTTGAACTGTCTTGGCTCCTGATTTCTTGCGCCTGACAAGCTAAATGGCAAAACAAACAAACAAGCAAACACTTTAGAGTTAGCGTTAGAATTAGGATTCCTTATTTATTGCATCTGAATCCATCATGTGCAATCAGAGAGTTCACGGTGTCTGAAGAGGGGAGGCATTATTGGAAAACTATGGAAGCATGAAATTCAGAATTTACTCCTAGAACTGAGTGAATCTGAGCATGGCCAGTAAATGAGCCCTAACCACAATTTTTCTCCCACTGGTTTTATTTTGTTGTACTAACTATATGTTGCATGTGCATGATCAGAAGAAGGTACAGAAATTCTCACACAAATTCTCAAATCTTCTTTTCAAAAAGAGTTGCTTCGATGCCACAGTACTTCTTTCTTTAATATGTTAGATATATTTAGATCAGATGTTGTGTAAATGTTTTCTAGATGAATAAAGTGAGCATAATTTCCACAAAAAAGTATTTTAAAAATCATATTTTTTATGAATGAATCTTTTTTTGGGGTGTGTGTGATCTGGGATAGGAAAAGATTGGTCTTCTCTTAACCATAAAAGGAAATCACAGTTTATTAAATTACTCTCTTTTTATGATCTTGCTGATTTTGCATGAAATTAATAAGTATTGTTTCTTTTCAAAATTGTGTAAACAAAACGACACAATCTTATCTTTCTTATGCTGGTCTATGATCATAATAAAATTGTTTTCATTTGAACTTCCTTATTTATCCTTGATTTTAAATATTCCAAGTAGATAATAAATAATCTTTTTTCCAACATGCTTGGGTCAGTTTATGTAAATATTCTCTGTAACTTAATAAAAAGTAGAATCATAACGCTGACAGGATTAATGTGCATGTACTCCTCTTACATTGGTTATGTAAGAGAAGCTTTGAATATGAATAATAACGTTGGGAGCATTGATGAACCATGTACCTGTTGAGGGCAGAGCTAGCATTGATTTAAAAAATATTTCCAAAAAAATGGTTGAAATATCCTTTTGAGTTTATATTTTGGTTCTTTCTCTGACAAGCTTTATTCCTACAAGGACTTTGGTTCAGAATATACTTGAACTTTTTGTGAGAAAAATAAGCTTTTCCCCAAATGACTATGGTCCCATTGAAGTCAAAAGAGTATATTTATAGTCATTAGTAAATCTGTATATTGCTCAAATTGAACTTCTGAATACTTGATGGCTTGAGAGATCCTACCTTGCATGTTGTTTTCCTCCTTTTCACTTTCAAGCACTGCTGAGTTGCCTTGGCCTCTGCATGGTGGTGGCATTCGGAAAATTTACACCGAGCCTCTCTGACTCTTTTCTCCGAACGGAAGGGATAATTTTATTAATTATACTAAATAGTAATGTTGCAAACGTCATTGACAAACAACAATATTTCTTCCACTTTATGTCATTTTATCCTTGCAAACTGATTGTAAGGCTTGAGATGTATCCATGGAAATTGACTGGGAAACACCTCTGGATATTGTGTTCCCTCCATTAAAGCAAGGGGGGTTAAGAGAGGTGGTGGTGGGAAGGCAGCAGCTACTGCTGCTCAATCAAAAGCACTTTCACTTAGCTTTGCATGGTGGTCAAATAAAAGAGAGTCTAAAAGGCACATTTGCTTTCAGGACATTCTTTTATTTCAAATGGCTTTTTAACTTTACATGTGAAGAATACCATATGCAAAGTGGCTTGTTTTTTAAACAATATTTTACAAGGCTCAGGGTTTGGGTTTTTTTAAATCTAAGGAGCCTTATTATTTTACAGGGCATGGTTGTGTTAATGTTTGAAATGTTAAAATGATGAAGTAAAAGAAACAACATTGCTGAGGAAATAGAAAACAAAATCATTTCAGTCTGTAAAATGGGCATTTTCTCAGCTGTCAGATTTAATTCTACATATTTACATTTGTCAATATGATTACTTTGCAGAGGAGATTTTTGAAATGGGGGAGAAATGATGTATGTCAGGATTATTGTAAACTGAGGATTACTGTACAAAACAGAACAGTATTAAGTTAGAACAATGGTGTCCAAATAATTGATTAGAAGAAAGAATGATCTGAGAGGCTGGTTAAGCACTTGGTTAGCTAAAAATAAATAATATTTTACAGACACAGCATCAGCTATCAGACTTGCTTCTGCTTTGTAAATAATATGTTCTCTTGTTTATAATACTTCCACATTGTGCTAATTCGATGATAATGGGTCAGTATTTGAAACTGTCCAGAAATAATATATATATATGTATATTTATTAAATTTATATGCTACCTATCTTGTATCCAGTGCTACTCTGATACGCAAAAACATTCTTACAAACCTCACAATGACACATGCACCCACTGTTAAATTCACACATATACTGTATGAATGCTGACATTTAGGAATACTTGCATGCATCAGAATCTCCATTTCCCAGAACCCCTACAAATACTGAAGTAGAACTGCCCCTTTGGCATTTAGAATAGGCAGAGGTACAACTTGAGTTAGAGTGGGGGGAAATGAAATCAAACAAACTAAAAGTGACCATACAACCCACTATTTTCTATTTAAATGAATTCTGAATTAATTTTATGTACAAAAGCATTTTATGTACCAGCACAGCCATTCTAGGTTTATCTTTAGCACTAGAAACGGCGGGAAGATTTCCATAAGAATTTATTTCTAGAAGAATGTCCTTTGGGTTACATTCATTAAAAACAATCATAAACATTCCTCAGAAGTAAAAGTTCTCCATACAGTATTTAATATGCTTATTAATAAGTGCAGCTAGGATTATAGCCATATAATCATTATAATTTACATATTAGTAGATATGTAGTAAAACATGAATGGTTTATGACTTTTTGAGAAAGGTTATTCTTATGGACACAGTCCTAGGCATATCTTTTAGAAAGTTAATCCATTTAAGCATTGTGTAATAAATTCATTCTGTTCCAGACTGCAGTATAAAAATAATTACAATAAAAACTTGACGTTTAAGTTTCTCCAAAATGTTTGCAACATAATTTTGCTTTAAAAACCTGTGTGCAATCCTATCCACTGTTTAAATTGAATCATAGTATCGTAATTTCTTACTCTGGGGTCTTTGGTATTTTCAGATGCTGAAGGAGTCAGTGGAAGAGAAGAGTCTGTGAACGTCAATGATGCTGATGAAGGGTTTTCCTCTGGGGCATCACTTAGCAGCCAGCCACCTGGGACCAGACCTTCATCCACATCTCAGAGGGGCAGCTTAAGGAAAGGAGTTGCTGGGCTTTTGGCCAAGGATAAGGAGATCATCTTGGCTACCAAATCCACAGACAGCCCTCGAGAATCTGCCCGTAAGCAGTACCTGCACCAGTCGATTGACCTCAGTACAGATGCAATTGAAATTACTCCCACAAAGAAACATTTGAGTTTGCCTGCTGGGCAGGTGGTACCAAAAGCCAGCAGTGTAAGCCTGATCCGAACTGCAAGTGCTTCTTCCACTAAATCATTTGACTATGTGAATGGTAGTCAGACGGGTTCCAATGTTGGCATTGGCGGTGATGGTGTTACTAACTTAGCAGCTGGCAACTCCAATCGTTTTTCAACCATTAGTCTACAAGAGGACCGGTTAAGTCAAGCTGGAAATGGTAAAGATATCCACTCACCAGGAGCTCCTCTGACTAAGCAGTCCCGATCCCCAAGTTTCAATATGCAACTAATATCCCAAGTTTAATTTTTTTAACCTTCCTATATTTTTTCCACTTGTCCAATTCCTTTTTGAACAACATCTACAATCTTCATCTTATCGTTTGAAAATCCTGGCTTTGGTGATCTTGTTCGATTCATTTAGATACTATACTATATTTTGTACTGAAACAGCAATAAAACCTCATGTTTTCGCCCCCTCTCCCATAAATGTCATTGTGAAACAGTATAAAATATACTTTATGCCTTTTCCAAGCCTTTGGTTCTCCTTGGGTGATGTGCAATCCATTGTAGGCAGATCAATTCCCATTTCAACACTGTGAGTCTTGAGAAGATTGGAGGAAATGGAGAATATGATCCCTATCAAAGCGAAGCTTCAGCTTTCCTGAGAAATAATAAACGGGTTAGTTTTCTCAGTCTAAAATTCTGCAAAGACTAATGAATTGTGATTTTTTTTTTGTCTCTTGGAACCAAGAGTGCCTCAGAGATTCTAGTAGGACTTTGGACCTCTGAGTTAGTGCAATCAATTCTGTGGGAGAGGAATATTGTCATTGCTTCTGATGGCGGTTGAAATGCACTTTGTCATGAACATTAGAGTAGTCTTCCTCTACCATCCATCCATTCTTGCCCTCCCAAGCTTAATGTTCAGCTACCGAGACGTATATGTGACCAGGAAATTGCTCCTTCACAATGAATGGGCTGTAAGTAGACAGCATAGGTTGCAATGCAGTTTTAAGGCCTATGGAGCCAGGTTTACATATCTTCCCCACCCAGGAAACAGGGTTGTTTCTATACGTGGTAGAAATTTGAAAGATGAAATACATTTAAAACAAGATTGAGAAAATGGGGCATGGGCTTTCCCAAGTATGACTACTCATTAATGCTCCTTTAAAAGTTACTTTTGTAAGTTGATAATCTTTGGAACCTACAAGAACAATTTAAGTTTAGGTGAGGGAGTTTTTCAGGGTGGAATGACTAAACTTTGTCACTGAACAGACTCAGAAGCTTCAAAAAGGACAAGTATTCTCCAGCGGGAAATGCCAGGAACAGAGGCAATGGCTGCTGGAAATACTGAGGCATCAGTTTTCCTTAAAATCATTTCTCAAGCAGTGGGGTGTTTTGGCAGCTTTCTCTTTCCAAAGGAAACAATTCACTGCCTATATTTTGATCAATCCATTGCAGTCATATTTCATATAGTTAATGTAATGCGGGTGTGTGTGGGGGAGCTAAAGATATTATCTCCCCCACTTTAATCTGGGAATGCATACTGTTGAATTTAATCTTGAATGCATGTGGTGTGTCAGCAATACGTGATATCTGTGCTGTAGATCACGGCTTTAAATTGCATTTCTTATTCTAAAGAAAGTGTTCATCATGTTTTGAAGAGTAATGTATGCTGTACTTTGACCTGGAATTCTGTTGACAGTTAACGAAAGGAACAGATATAAGTTATATTCCTCCCTCCCCGAAATAACTTTTTGAATTAATTATAGGTTGAAGAAATTCAAACATAATACATTATTTTCAGAAGGGTCAAAGGTTAAAATGTTCAGATTACCAAGTGCCATTATTCTGCTAAAGAAAAATTTAGTTTAGTTGATAGTTTCCAGTTCTTCTACTCTCTTTCTTCCCTGATTTTTGATTTGAATCTGGAGTTTGTCAGAAGAATTGTAGCTAAAGTAATCCTCATTTTAAATTATTACTATTACACTAAGTAGTAGTTACTTTGTGTAGGCACTCATTAAAGCAAAGCTAATGTCAAATTTAATTCCAATATTACTGAAACTCAGGAATGTTTCCCAGTGATTCACTGTAATTATTGAATATTCAGAATAATTTTGAATAATATGTATAATGTAGGTTAGACTTCTTGAGCTCTAAAGCCATCCATTACAGACAACTTCAGAAAGTTTCTTTGTTCTGTAGAAAAAATGAGAAGGGACCTAGCTGTATGTCTTTATTTTTCTAGAGAATTAATATGATTCCCATATAATTCAGCAGTCTTTTTTAATAATAGAAACTATGACCATTATATAGAGAACTGCATGAATAGTTTTATAACTAGGGACTTTGGGTAGTAGTTCATTGTGCAACATATTAAACTATGTTTGCATCCTTCTGATTTAATGGTTTGAAGATCACAGAAATGATTATGACCAAGGTGACAGGATTTTTAAAAAAACTATTAGGATGACCAAACCTGTGGTTATACCTAGAGTAGCTTTTTAAGATCCAGATCCATGTATTCTATATAGCAAAAACCAAGTCTTAGTTAAAAAATAATATTGCTGTAATTTAGACCAGTTAATTTATTTGTTCTCTTTGAAAAATTTAAGTCACAGGTTAAGCTTGTTTAAAAAACAACAACCTGTATGTAGTTGTATGCACATAGTATGCAGAAAATCTAATTTACATACGGTTGATTGGTAGCTTGCTATCAAACTGGAATGTGTTTAACTGTGCAAATCTTCATCTTAAAGAGGTTATAGTTTATTTTTTTAAATATTGAATAAAATATATATTGTATCTTCTCAACATATTAAAATTACAATGTGTACATATGTTGGGGTGGTGACTTACTTATAGAATTAGTAAAGTAATTGTTTTCTTCTGTGCAGTACAATGTTCTGTATTTAGTTCTTTTGCTTTTAGTATCGTTTGATACATTATAACATCATGTATGTATTTTCAATTTTGGTTTATGTTTCTTCTCTTATTTTTCTTCTAAAGAGTCGGCACATTGTTCAGATTCTATTCCTATTTTAATATGCAACTTTCCCATACTGTGGACTCAAGTACGAAGCTTACCTTGTTTCTGTGTCCTTATGATGGAGGAAACACTGCTGGGTATCTTTTCTTAAATGTCTGTGTCTTACTTGAGAATATTAATTAGTTCTCTTAATAGGTCATGCTAGTACTGCTTCAACATTTGTTGATGTATCTGCTGCTAAGCTGTCCCAAAGTTTTTGCTAAAAGCACTGTATTTATGTTTTGTATTTGAAGGTTCAGACTCAGTGGGGATGTAACATCTCTCTTTGTTTCTTATTCATGGTTGAGATTGTCCCTTTCCTCTTAGCACCTTGGGTTTGCCTACTCTTCCCCCCCCCCCCAGTTATATCTGGTTTGAATTGCACACTAGCTTTTATAATGTTGACCATGAACTATCCAAAAGTGTGTAAACTTACCATGTATGCTTACCAAATATATAGAGAGATTCAGTCACTATCTTTCATGTGTTACTCAGAAAGTACACTGTGGTTCATAAGCTAATTGTAATCTAGAGAGAGAGAGTGAGTTACAATACTCAATTTTGAAAAGGAAGAAGGGAAAGATAATTCCACCAAAAATAGTGGCGCCTGAGTGAAGATTCAACTGATCAATTCTCGGTGTAGCTTGTAAAATTCATTGACATGGAAATGAAATAGAATTAGATTGGCACAGAAGTCAGAACTTTCCATTGAACCTTGTAATTAGCCATTACAAACTTTTTACTGGATTATAGGCAACAGTAATACTCCGAAGGATATGACAGATATTTGCATTTAAATATTGTTATATGTATCCTGTTATATAATAGCTTCTGTTAAGTAGAAATGGCAGTTCTTACTGTACAATATTTTGTTCCAGTTACACAGTGGAAAAGAACAAAGCATCTTCATATCTTATGCATGTGTTGACCGAAATGCCTGCATTAAAAAATATGAAAATATGATTAAAGAAAGATCTATGAACAAAACTAGGTAGGACAATAGTCTGAAATAATATTTTTACTTGCCTTCCTTTCTGGAGGAATATGTAATCATTACCATGTTGTAAAGACTATTCTGCCATTACTTTTGCTCTAGTTTTACATGTAAGAAAAGGAAAGGTAAGCATATAGTTATATGGTTATTACCAAATTTTTGATTATTTTAGTTACATCATTTGACCTGGCTTGCGGTTTTTTCATAATACAGACGATAATATGAGAATAAGATTAATCATCTCATTAATTACAAAACTATTTCAAACATTGCTAATGTGCAATTTATGGGCAGCTCTTTAAATGATTTCTTAATAAGTCTTTCATGTAAAACTGCATCATTCCATGCCAGAATGATGAATTTGTATCACAGTGAGATATTGTTTAAAATATAGTGTTTTTCAAACATATACAGTAATAGTATCTGATTCATAAACTGGGTGTCTTGTGTCTTGATGCTCTTTGTAGATTTAAAGTAGGCAAGTTCATATATTTTACAACTGAAATAAGGAAATCATAATAATTTCAGACTTTTGATTTGCACTATTTTGTGGGAAGTAGTTTTTTTCTGGTGGGGAATGGATATGTGCATGTATATGTGTGTGTATACATATATATATACACATACACACATACATATATACATACACAGATGTATACTATTTGTCAGTTGTTGACAATCAATTGCTCTGTTTGCCAGATTTATGTAATTATAATCATAATGTAATATTCTGAAACATATGTATATGTGTATATTTCCAAATGTTTGTTTAATATTTTTTCATTTTCAGTATTTATCTTCAGGGAATAGATTTTCATTTTCTTGTTACAAATACATTTTGAAGGAGTAATTTGAGTACCATCCAAATGCCACAGATTATTTTTTAAATTAGTACAAAAATTGCAACTTTTAACAAATAATTAACGAGATGAAATTGACAATTTTATTTTAGACTTTAAAGAACATATGAGGGAGAAAAAAGAAATCAATCTAAATACTATTTGCATAAATTATTTTGAATTTTTAAAAATAAATTATTTCTAGATAATCACATATCATGCATTATAATTTTACTACTTAAAATTAAACAAAACGTCATGCTCAACCAATTTAAATTAATAATTGCCAAAGACTAATAATTTGATTCATTGCTTAATACTAAATGCAATGCATAAATTCAATATTGGGGTATTAGTAGGATAGAGTGTACATGCAAAATCACTTAGATGAATCCAAAATTGGTTCATTCCAACGTTGAACACTAATTTGTTAACACAACAAACAAAGAAACATGTCAGTGAGAAAGAAGTGTTTGACAAAAGTTTTTACTCATGGTTTACTCATAGTTCATTAGGAATTAAACTAATTTCCTATTACTAGTGCTTCTGCATTATACCCCATTATAATTATTCACATTCATTTGTACTGTTAAATCTTTTTAATATTGCACTCATTGGTTATGATCCAAAGATTCACTTAATCATTCAAATAAAAACCTTTAATTTGTCTTTATCATTAAAGGTTTGATTCTCTTTTATTTAATTCTCTTTAAATAAATTCTCTTTAATTTCTCAAATATGCTTTAATCAAAATACATGACACCACTATTAGCCTAAATATATCCATCTAACTTCGTTTTCTGCTGATCAATACATCAAATAATATTTTGAATAAAAATTTCCCCTTTTTGGTTTCCCACAAATATTTTTGTATTGTGCTTTTGTAAAGAACCCTCACTTTATATGCAGTAAGATTTTCAAAATAGTTTGCACTTAAAACATATAACTAAAATTTTGTGTAAAATAATATATCCAAACTCATCCCCTCAAAAAGCAAATAGGATTTTAAATTTTGATTATTTGTATGTATTCATACACCCATTTCCATCATATGTAAAATGTAAATACAATGAAATATACAAGAGGTACAAATTACAATATCCTTTCATAAATTTCTGTCAGAATTGTCAAGGCTGCAGTATGGAATTGCATAAACTACCATATATGATGGAGCATAACTTTTTAAAAATCCCTTAAATTGTTTTTGTTAAATATATTCAAGCCTACAATAAGTATTGTAAACTTGAAAATATATATTAAAAATTGGTTTACTGTTCTTCCCAGAAATACAAGTACAAATGTATAGTAATTCCATGATTTGTAATAAGGAGCATCCGTTTTATGTTGAGACCTTTAATTTGCAAAGTAGATAAATATTAGTGAGTACAAAAGCATTTCTGTAGAATTTTGAATTCTACTACGAATTTTAAAAGCTGATTACATTAAATATTAGAGAATTAAAATTGCAGCATCTATTGATACTAGAAAACAGAAACAGAATACTTTTGGTGCTTTACTTCAAATGGGACCAAGATTACTCCTGGCATTAACAATATAATATCAATTCATGCAGTTAATAGTTTATCATGTGTAACCCAACCCAGTGTCTTTATTCTACATATAAAATACTTGAAATTAGTAGATAGTGGGGAAAAGCCTATTTAATTTACACTGGCGTATCAATTTTGATTTTGTTTTCAGTTGAATTTTTATTTACGATCAACATACCGTATATGGTTACTAATTTGTAATGTTTGTTTAAACAATTATCTGCAATAGGCATTCTGAGGGATATATAAATGAAATATATTCATGAGTGTTTAAAATTTTACACAAGTTAACTAGCCTTCATTTTGAAATTACTTTTTACAGTATTCTCATTAGTATTTAGTAATAGTATTTCTGAATGTGTTGTTTATGACTGGAAAGTAGAGTATGGAAACTTGAAATCAGTCTGTTTATTGCAAGGTCATCTCAAAGACAAGATGATTCACTTAACTTGGTCACATTAAATCTTTACTCTTGAATTTGAATAATGTGTGACAAGCTACTGATGGTGAATGGAGATGTTAATTGTTAATGTTTGTAAGCAGATATCCTGACTTACAATGTTTGATTCTAGCTTGTTTGACAATAGTTACATAAGCTCATCTTTCAAAAGCATTTTCTTTTCCCTTCACACCTTCCCTCTGACCAATTATTATCTGTCATACAAAGGTTTATTATTAAACCAAGATTTCTGAAGGATTTTTACTGTTCTGGCATTATGTAACCTATTTTACCTCATTTACAAAAACCATAGCTAGCAAATAGCCCACTTATTTTATAGAACATCTGTTTGATGAAAGGAGTTGATTTAAGATAATATTTGACCAGCATATTGGTATGATATTTGAAACAAATCAAAATTTAGTGCTGGTGAAATGTTAAACAAAATGAGCATGTAATATAAAAGCAGTCTTTGTGGCATTGGGGCCCTAATTTGGGACCTGTGAAAAACTATTAACAAAGCTCAGATGACATGTTTTTGAAGATCATTATACTGGTGCATGTAAGCCATTATCGTAACTGTCTTACTGAATCTGGTTAATGTTGAACTGTGTTAAGTGTTGAATTTGTAAATAACTGCCAGAGATAGATAATATTTTGAATCATTGTAAATACAGGTGTATAAAATTAAAACTAATCTGCAACGCAGAATATATATGTATATATAAAAGGTGTTTAAATAAATATTGTGCTGTTTCTGGAAAAATGGTCACATTGTCATATTTTCCCCCAGTATACTTTTACATCAACAGCATATCATCTTCTCATAAAAAATGCTTTTTTGGGGTAGGTATTTTATATAGCAATCCAGAATACTTGTTTTGCACTGAAGCTAATTTCTAAAAACTGGTTGAATAAGTGGCCCTGATCGTTAGTATTACTTGGCACAGAGCATCAATAGGTTTACATGTTACAGGCTGCAGTTAATCTGTGAAACATTGGGAGGTTGTGTATTGGTTCTCTTCCAAATAATCCCATATTTTGGGAATTTAATAGATGAAGATTGTCAGTGAAACTACTGATGTAATTGTTAAAACTTGGCTTCTATTCCATTCCACTCCACTCCATTCCAATACGCAAACTCTTCAGAGGATATTTAATATAAATCCTTAAACTGTTACATGGTGGTTGAAATACTTACAGATTTAGAACTATCGAAAATGTCACAATAGAGAAAATCATTATTTCCAAAAGTGTAGAGTTAGCATTGAAGAGACCCTGTGATAACTTCCAATCTGCCAGTGACAGAGGTCAGAAATTAACACCATCCTAAACCCTTTAGGAGAAGAGAAAATAACCTTTCAGATGTTGACCTACATCTATTTTCTCCTGAACATTAACCATACTGGATCTGAGGTCCAACATTAGATGAAGTAGCTTAGGTTCCTCATTCTTGATTTGAGTCAATTGTATATTAAAAGTCATTGTTCTTCAGATACATTTCTTAGTATATTAGAAGGGTTTATTAATAAGTAATTACCAGGTTTTCAACTTTAATAAGTTGGTTTTATAGACTGAAATATGTTTTCTTAAGGCAGCCTGATGAAGACAGTCTAACTTTATGTATTTGATTTTGCCAAAACTATGGAGGTAAATGGAGTCAGCAATAATTTAATGAAAGATGTCACTTTTGAAGAAATTCTTATACTTAATTGTCCAACTCTATATTTTCTCTTCATACTGCTCCACAAGATACTATTCTGTTCTTCATCAATTTAAGATGTGGTATTTCAGATTTGATGCATTGCCATTATCATTGATCCAATATTGTATAATTTATCCAAATTAGTATTATATAGTAGCTACTTTGTTTGGTATTCTTGGGCATTCCATTGAGGTATGGTTTAACTTTGATTTATATACCTTAAAAATAAGCATAAAATAATTGTTGAACAGAATTCTATCAGATTACTATCATAGCAATGCCACTTGTTCATATTCTGTAGGCACATTTATTGTTAATCTATAGTTTGGGCAACACAAATATGTAGTTTTGGATGATTTTCCTCAAATAAATGAACTATAACTTTTTTACCAATTTGCTTAATTTGTTTCTTTTTAATCTAGTTTCAGAATTTGTGTGGAAAACATGTTTGAAGTCATATTTATGCAGAAACATTATAAATTCAAAATGATTCACAAAATTTTAAGCACCTCTAGCTATCTTAAAAAAAATTGGCATAATTTATGCTCAGGTTATTTGTAGAATTTGAAAGAAGCTTCATCTTTAATGCTTTTTAGCAGAAGATGCTGCCATCTTCTGCTAAATCACAAAATTGCAACTTTTCCCATGCCAGGCATTCTCGAAGTCAAATTAAGATTCCTGGTAACTACAGATATATCCCTATAATTTATTTAGTCACAATATAATTGCCATGTTATTGTTAACTGTGGCAAGTATTTGCTTTTTGTGGCCATGGGTTTTCCTAGTGATTTCCCCTATAAGTATTTGAGATGGGTAAATGGCAAGTTCATCACAAGTGTGAAATAAGATGGCCTCGAGAAGTGTGCATGATCCAAAGGACATTGAGATGCTGAAGATCTGGATTAATTCAATTCTTTCTTCTACATTACAGGCTTATCTGCTTCCTTTACTCTGTTGATTATAGCCTCCAGAAAAAGCTGTTATTTGAATCCAGCCTAATTTATTGGGGGAGGAAGGAGACTTTCAATGTATTTTTCTAAAAGTTGTTTGGAATCTCGGAAAAACTGGGTCGAAATTCCAGGTAGAAGCCCAAACCCTGGCAGATTGGGGCTTAAACGAAAGGTGATTCAGTGCTTGTTTGTTTCAAGGTTTATTTATAGCCCTTGTGTCCTACTTCTTTTTCAGGATGGATCTGGGATAAAGCTAAAGCAAAGCAAATTATAATTCTTTGCAATGGAATGTGTTGATGGAAAGAAGTTAGTTTACTTTATTGTCATTGCACCTCGTACAACAAAATTAAATATCTTCAGTATACATTATAACTATAAAAATAAAACACAAACACACACACTTCATGTCAGGGGTGAAATCCTACCGGTTCGGCCCGGTTGTATAGAGTAGGTTTCAAGCAGCTGGTGACGTCATGGAACCGGTCCTGTTAAAATTGTTAAATCTGTTGCCATTTTGTGTGCTTTTGCATTGTGTGTGAGTCAGTACAGCTGCTTTTGCATG
>JANHFT010010503.1:131081-145759 GCA_032467955.1 Pseudoxenodon macrops | reverse complement strand
GAAAGGCTGCAAAGATTGCTTCACTCTTCACTCACCTCATTAGGTCTGAAAAAAAGCTACATTCGGAGTATAAGACACACCCAAATTATCAGCCCCAATTAGGGGGAGAAAAGGTGCATCTTACACTCAGAAAAATACGGTATTCTGAAAAAGATTTGAAGTATAAATAATCCAATATATGAACAATATGTAACTACAATGTGTAACATGCTACATTGTAGGGAGATAGGCAGCATAAATAAAATGAATAAAATAAAATAAAAATAATAAAATAATAAAATAAAATCTCACCTTGCACATTTGTCAGTCTGTCTAAACAAAAAACAATGATTCCTTTTTCTAAGCACATTTCTCACAGAATCTCTTTTGCAAGATTTATTTTAAAAAAACGGGATGAGATTACAAGTTTCTGGAACTATTTCCCATTTACAAATCAATAGAGCTGAAAGTATATAGGGTGAAGTCTTCCTCTAGTTCTTTTTTTAGTGTCTTTCTGTGAACTGGCAAAGTGATGGGTTTCTTCACTGATAATAAAGGAGCTTTCAAGTAGTTATTTATAAAACCTCCTCCTGCATCAGTCTGGCTTACATCTAGTGATAATGGGCCTTCCTTTAAAATAGTTAGGCATAGAATTTATGATTGGTGAGCAGATCGCTCAATGTTATTTATACTAACACTTTGTCTGCAGTTGCTTTGAAACTTGAATGTGTGATTTCTATTTCTTCTGACTAGAGTTCTAAGGTTGTTTGGACTACATTACCAAATAGATTCATTTCTATGCTTTTATGGGAAAAGGGAATGACTCCTACTCACAATGGTAATATTTTAAGATAAGCTATATATTAGGGTCTTTCATAGACACACAGTCAATATTTTTACCCAATACTATTTTATTGCGCAAAATATAAACTACTATCTTATTCTAGTATCGATTTTGTATCTATTCTTTATACATTTTCTAACCTTATATCCTATTATTATGTTCTTATTTCCACATGTATAATCTTATGTGTTCTTTTTTGTTTATTTTAACTTTTTCTTAGTTTTCTAAATCTTGCCATTTTCTCCAGGTCTTCACCTCTTCGAGCCATCTCAGTCTATTTGTACATGAAAACCCTTTTTCATTCCTTTCTACAGAGGTGCAAATGTAGTCTTTTTATTTCTGGAACTGGTTTGTAGATCTCCACATCTGAGCTCCTGCATGCTGTGGACTTGGTTTGTTTTCTACAGGCTAGCTTAGATTTTCTCTAACTGCCTAAAGGTTATTGTTGAGTTACTTGCCTTTGAGTTGGACCTTTCTCTTTTCCACATCTCTGCTGCCTTCCTATCTAAACTCCTTTCTTGACATATCTACACACATGCCTGCCTTTAGTTCTTCTTTATTTATCAAACTCTCCAATGTGGCTGGCTGTTTTAATCCTCCTCCTTACATAACACTGGTAACTCTGGGGAGGAAAAAACACTTGCTCATTTCAGATTGTACAAGGTCTTCTGCTTGACCAGGGGTTTGGACTAGAGACTTCTAAAGTCCCTTCCAACTCTGATATTCTTGTCATTCTATATGTTCTATACTTTTTTGGAATCTCAGTTTCATTAACTTCTGAATCAAACTTTCACAGAATAAATGATCAAAAACAAGGATGAGGGCTAGATGTTATCAATAGAAAAGTAATTATTAATGAATGTGAATGATTAACAATGTTAATAACTATTTAGTGAATTATATTAAAATGTATTGATTTTTCTTATGGGTGAAGCTTCATGCCAGGTTTGATGATATAGCTTCTGAGTGCATCATATTCAACAGAAACCTTGCCATTTCTTTGATTCTAATTGACTTTGAAAAAGGAACGTATTTGATTTGAATTTAGTACAAAGAACCAGAGTAATCCAATCCAATACAAATTCTGTTTGTGGGAAGTATAATAGAAACTCCTAATATAATCTTGAAGGAAAATATAATAGTGTCTTTAGCAAGATATTTGGAAGACGGAGTATTGAGTTAGGTTAATAATAGTCAGAGGTATATTGTTTATGTACATGAAAGATCTTTGTCCTAGTTGAAGTTTATTAAAATAGCTACCTTACACAAATTATATTTAACTCCCACTTAAAGTCATCCTGATGCTTGCGATTTTAACTGTTTTTTTTTCATTTAAAAGTTGATTCCAACACAATTTTATTACATATAATCATTTAGTCAATCTTTCTCTTTGAAAATGTTATCTAGAAATCAGGAAATTGATCTGAATTGAGATATGTAAGCTCTGTTACCAAAGTGACCAGCGATGAAACATGCCTAAAGTCTGCAATAGATAATATACAGAAGAGGCTCAAACACTTTTCTAATTGAAAGAAGTATAAGAAATGGGAGGAGGTGCAACACAATCAGACTGACAAGATTATATTATTGTGGTCAATCTATATAAAAATATCCCAATGGTATTTTTTTCAAGAGGCAACTGGACTTTCTGGTTTTTCTTTGAAGACCTTTCGCTTCTCATTCAAGAAGCTTCTTCAGCTCTCTGCATAAAGAGCTCTGAAGAAGGATGAGAAGCGAAATATCTTCAAAGAAAAACCAGAAAGTCCAGTTGCCTCTTGAAAAAAGCACCTTTGGGACAACCATGACCTGGATGACTGAGAGTCTCCACAGACATTCTCTGGAAATAGATTCCATTTTCCATTCCACTTTGGATTCCAGCACTGAGCAGGGCTTGGGCTTGGTGCTTGCCTCTTCTAACTCAGAATTCTGCAAAGGAGGCTAACCGGTCTGGAGGGGGTGCATTTCAACCATCAGATATTTTAGCAACTGGGTATATAGTCAACTGGTCAGCATTTCTTCACTGGGAATCGGAGATGAATATTACAGTTTGTTTGCCCACAGATGACCTGGGGAGCTAGTTTTTATATAAAGATAGTATCAGGTCTGATTTCTCAATCCCAGCTGCTGCTTCTTGCTCACTGTAATTATACTGAGGCTCATGATTTTTTTCTTTTTCTCTAATTTACTCTACTCCTTGGAAACTGATTATTTGCCTGCCTGGATCCTATACTTATTTTGGACTTCTCAAGCTCCCGTCTACTACATTCAGTCCTATCACAAGTATGCAGTTCCTCTCATCTTGAGAATCACATTGGGCACACGAGGGTGTTTTTTTTTCTATTTCTTCTTAATTTGCATTTATTTATCACATTTGCGTATAGAGTCTGACAGAGTGACTCTGGGCAACAAATATCATGAAACAAAACACATAAAAATAAAATATATAAAAGCCAATAAAACCATTATTTAAATTAAAAGTAAAAACAGTAAAAAAAATCAAAGTGGCAGCCAACATCCTTAGCTGATGGCACATGCCTTCATGCTAGTCCTGATGGGATGGGTTAATGTCACTGGGGAGAGACAGTCCCTCAAGCAACCTGGCCCCAATGCCATGTAGTCCTGTAAAGGTTGTCCCAAAAGTGCTCTCTTCAAAAGGCATCTGGACTTACTTGGTTTTTCCTTAAAGACATTTTGCTTGTCATCCAAGAGGGTTTCTTCAGTTCTGACCAAGTTTGAGTCAGAACTGAAGAAGCTTCTTGGATGAGAAGTGAATCATCTTCAAGGAAAAACCAAGCAAGTCCAGTTGCCTTTTGAAAAAGCACCTCTGGGACAACCATGACCTGGATGACTGAGAATCTCCATAGATATTTGACTGTAAAGGTCAAAAGCTGCACCTTCAACTGGACCCAGAAGCAAACTAGTAGCCAATGCAGCCCACAAAGTAGAGGTTTAATGTGTGCAATTCTTGAAATAGACACAACTGCTTATGCTGCCGCATTTTTTTACCAGCTGAAACTTTGGGATACTTTTCAAGGTCAATCCTATATAGAATGCATTACAATAATCCATTGAGAAGGTGATTAAGACATAAGTGACTATGAGAAGAGCCTCCCAATCAAGGATTGGATGCAAATGGCAGACAACATGAAGCTGTGCAAATGTTCTTCTGTCCATGACTGTTACCTACTTCTTGAACAGAGGTTGCATACCAGAAGAACCCCAAAATTGTGAACTGGGTCTGTTTGGAGTAGAGAAACTCTACCCAGGAGCTAAGATGTCACATTTCCGGGTGCAGAAGGTCCCCAAATCCAAAACCACTCGATCTTACAGGGTTTACTTGAAGTCTATTGTTCTCCATCCAGACCAGCACAGAATGCAGGTACCGAAAAAGGACATCCAGAGCATCACTTAACTCACCAGGGGTATAAATATACAATATCACACTGCAGATCATGCAGCTCATGGTAATGGAGGAGTTCACTCAGTGGCTTCATTTAGATGTTAAACATGAGCAGAGAAAGCACCAAATTCTGCAGCACGCTGCATAGCAAGGGCCAAGAATGAGATCTCTCACTCCCAACTAACATCCACTAAAACCAGCTTTGGAGAAAAGGAGAGACCAATTCTCAACTTTCAAAAGTAATCCAGAAGTACGGTATACCATGATTTGTGGCATTGAAAGCCACCACGAGATCAAGTAATATATTATCCCCATCCTGCTCCCTAACAGAGTGTGTAATAAATACACTGGGTCCCATATCTGGCCTTGAAACTTATAGCCCATCCCATATCCAGGCCTGGCTCTTGATTGAACATGATCCAGACAATTTACTTCTGTGATGGTGAACCTATGGCACATGTGCCGGAAGTGGCACACAGAGCCATCTCTCTAGGCACGCAAGCCATTGCCCATTGCTCTTCCAGGTTCTAGCACGCCAGCCAGCTGGTCTTCACGTGTTCATGCATGCCAGAAACTGGAAGACCAGAAACTGGCCAGTGCGCATGTGCGCACTGGAAACCAGAAAAGCAGCTGCCTGGTGTGTGCATGCGCACTGGGCAGCTGCTGTTCCAGTTTTCAGCATGCACGCACACTCCTGTCTCAGCACTCAGTGCTGAAAAGGTTCACCAACATTGATCTACTTCATCCAAGATCCTCTGAAACCACTTTGTAACCACCTTTTTTATAGCCTTCCCTAGAATGGGAAGATTGGACACTGGACAAATGTTGTCCAGTATAGTGTGGGTCTGGTGATGCCTTCTAGAGGAAGGGCAAAGCAATGTCTCTTTAAGAGGCAAAAGGACAACCCCTGTGCCATGAATTCACCAGCACTAGCACCTACATCCAAGAGTCTATGGAGATTCTCAGCCCTCCAGGTCATGGTTGTCCCAAAGGTGTTTTTTTCAAGAGGCATCTTGCCTTTTTAGTTTTTCTTTGAAGACGTTTCGCTTCTCAAACAATAAGCTTCTAGAAGAGCTGAAGAAGCTTCTTGGATGAGAAGCGAAACGTCTTCAAAGAAAAACCAGAAAGTCCAGTTGCCTCGTGAAAAAAAGCACCTTTGGGCCACCGACATCCAAGGCATTTCCTGGACAACCTGAGTCAGCCAAGAGAGACATCAGTCTAAAGAGCAGGTGGCCAAGTTCACAGTTATAAGGATCCTATCCATTTCCTAAAGAACCAACAGGTTCAAGGGTTATCTACTTCATTTATTTTGTCCTTTTAAATTGGCATTTCATGTCATTATGGGAGGGGAAGAAATAGAATTAAAGGCAAATCCCTCCTCCCAAAATAAGCTGCAGGTTTTATTCCCCCCATCGTGAATGGTAGTAAAGACAGAAATCCTTTTTATTATGTCTAGCATTTCTGCTGATAAACCAAACACTGCATCTGTTTAACTCACTGTTTACTAGCTAAAAGAAGAAGGGAGAAGGGACGTCATCAGAATAGTAGATCTGAAGTGGCCATTTGGGAGATTTTGGGGGTGACACAAGCATCTTAAACTTGAAAAATGTGAGATGTGATGGGCTTGTCATTTTCCAATTCTGGGTGTTATTAATCAGCGCCAGAATGTCTTCTAACTATCCAATTCCTCTTCCTTCTATTTCATGCTAAGTTAACATTCTGGGAGAATCTGGAGTGCATACATTATATTAAAAGGATCAGATGATGAATCTTTCCCATTTGAAAAGCCGCAACGTCCTTGCCAGAATTGCTGTGTGGCAACGTCTCCTGCTAAAACAACTTTTGACATCTAGATTTGGACTTATAAGCTTAAGTGCTCAAACCCCTTTATTTATAGAGGGTTTAACAGACCGTCTACAAAATAAAAAGCCTACAACAATAATTTATAAATGGTTGTGAAAGTATGTTAAATTACACATTCAGGAGTTTAGGTTGCGTAGAACAGGCAATTGGAGTATCTAATAAATCCACGCTAAAGGGAAACTAATATTTTGGCATCCACGAGTTGTATTTCTTAGGCAAAGAATTCAAGAAAGCATTTTTTTGTGTATGTGTGTGTTCAAAGCACAACACTGTTTCTTACAATGGGGTCTTACATTATAGTGGTTCCCTTTCCTGGCTAGAAATTAGCATGCATTTTAATTTCACTTTGGAAAGTTCATTGTTGTTGTTTTTTTATGGATGTGCATGCTCCTTGGAACATGTACCGGTGGTGTGACAATTAGCCAGAGGACAAAGATAAAGGGCATCGTGTGTTCTAGTAATGCAAAATGATTGGTGGTAGAATAATAATAAAAAAATAATGTTTATGTTTTCTCAAGTGTCAGAGCAGTGATAAGGTCCCCTGGCAATTGGTTCTTTTGGGGCCAGAGAAAATGAACCATCCAGTAAATAAAGGGATTTTAAAATTTATTATTAGCTCAAGCAAACAGATTCAAAAGTATAACATAAGGAGCATACAAAGCAAGCAAGATTGCACCCCATATTTTCCAAGCTGCCAGGAGCTCCTTAATAATGACAGCAGAGATGCCCCAAAGGCATCCAATTTCAACAGTACCCAGGGCTTCTTCTGTGCAGAAGAAGCTTCCCACAAATGACAACCCTAAAGTGTTTATCAAAAACCTGACTTCATGGCCCTGCTAGGCAGAGGTGGGTTCCTACTGGTTCTATCCGGTTCTATAGAGTAGGTAGTAACTCTGCGGTGACGTCATGGAACCATCTTGGATTTTGCTTTTGCACATGCACTTTGCAGGCGTGCTCGAGGCACAACCCTGAGCGAACCGGCAGTAAGACAATTCAGAAAATTTGAGACTGCGCTGAGATGAATAGATTGATGTTGAGATTGAAGGATAAAGAGGACTCGCTGTACTACAAGACATGGGGGAAAATTTTATAAATGGTTAAAAATTGAATAGGGATGATATAAGAAAGAAGGAGAAGGAAGGATAAACCCGGAAGCAACACTGTGAAGGATAGGGGGAAGGGGATTTTTTGGGGTTTTGATTTTTTCTCTTTCTTGTGTGTATTTTTATTTTGAAAAAGGTGATTATGGAAATTAGGGTAAATATACAATTAATTAATTAATGAGGAAAAATTTATAAAATAGAAGACAGGGAAACTGGAATACCATCCCAGGAAGAAGGGCAGCAGCAAGGGAACGAAGAAAGGGAGGGGAGAGGAAGGGGGAAGTAAGATGGAAGAAAGGAGGAGGTAGAGGAGGAGTGGTGGAAGGAAAGGGAGGAGAAGAGAGGGGAAGTAGGGAGGGAGAGTAGAAGGGCTGCAGTAGGTGGAAGGTGGGGATGGTATGAAAGAAACCCTGGAATTTGAAAGAGATAATGAAATGGAAATTGTGAAAGAAGAAAAATATTATTGTAAAAGAAGTGTATTATGATATGTAAAATTTATATGTAAAGATGAAATGTGAAATAAGAGAAAGATGAAATGTGGAAAAAAAGAAAGTATCCAATGTCTTGTTTAAACATATATTTGTTTTCTCTATTTGTGTTGAGGACCAGCAAGCTTTTATAAAATTCAAGTCTTTACTACTTCTAGTAGTAATAATAATATATAATGTTTCATGACTTAATATTCATTCTAGTTTTTTTGTGCTATTTGTAATAATAAATTAAACTTATATGATACTTGTGCCTTGATAGGAATATGTCAATTTACTTCCTTTTTGATTTAGATACCTCGATATGAGTAATCCAAAAATGATTAATCTCCTAGAGGTTAAATTTGTGGCTGATGAAGATGTTCTGAAGCATATCTCTGAGGATGCAGGTATCCTTAGTTGCTTTACTTTATTATTATTAGAATAAGATGACTAATTCTGAATTTTCCAAAAATATTAATAATTTTTGTTGTGCTTAAATATTTAATTACATCATTTTAAAAGCAGTGGCTTTTTCTGTATTTGGAGAAATTAATTACCACTTAATCCTCTGAAAATATAATGTGAGAGCAAGACAATGTTGATGTAGTATTTAGCAATCTTTCAATAGTAAGTTAACTGATGAAATCTACTTTGGCATTAATGTCCAGAATGGGCAACTGTACAACAAAAATACGACTTCACGACAGCACATTATCTTTTAGTGTAAATATATAGAGACAAAGTTTTCCCTTCAGGAAGTTTTGACAGCTGACTTTTCTTGTAATATCAACATTACAATGTTACTTCTTAAAGTAATTGTTTTTTTTTTAATATTCTTATCAAAAATATCATACAGCTTTATTTTTCTAGAATGTATAGCTTCTCTGAAAATGATTGGTTTTCATAGACCTATGAAAATTATTTATTGTAACTTTAAATATTTTTCTTAAGTAGTCTTATTGCATTTTCAGGTCACAAAGTTCGTAAGTTAAGTGTTCCGCATACACTTGATATTAAAAAATGGATGAAAAATCTGGAGAACAGTTCCGAAGATGAAGCCCAGGATATTTTTAAAGAACAGGATTACGTGACTGCCCTAGATGTCCAAGGTACTTCTGGAAACACAATGTTTTCACAGCCATCATTTTGCGGATATTTACTTCATATTATGCATGAAAATATTCAATATTTTATACATAATGTCACCAAGAAATAAGACACTCATATTCACTCTTAAAAATAAATGTTTCTATTGCTAATAAGATTTAATCTGTTGTTGGGCATATAACTGCCATAAATTTTGTACTGCTTCCCTCTAAAGCTTTCTTCTAAGGGTTAATTGATATGTATCTTTTTTAGAGTCAATGAGAAATGGTTCCAGTGCAAGTGGTGGCGATGTATTTCCATTCCAAACCCCAAAATGCTCTAATAAGATGGCAGAGAGAGGCATGTATTGTGTTTCATATTCTGTTTCTTTTACATATATAGGTACTTCTATACATCTGTATGACTTGCTTTCTCATGGATTCCTTTAAAAAAACAAAACCTAAATGTGCTCTGAACCCACAATCCAAATCTGTCAGTCCTATGAGTTACAGATTCCATGGATAAGTATAAAATACATGCAATTAGTCCTGTAGTGTTCTCCAGTTTTGTTGGACTGATGAGATTTTACAGCTCCACATCACTAGTTCTTTGTTAGTTTATATTGGAGAGCAACCATCCCAGTCTGGAAGAGGGATCAAACGAGAAATTAGCACAGACTCTACGTAAACACAAGAATGCTTTTGAATCTTATCTAGTCTTTCCCAGGTGAATCTACTTGTCTGAGAAGAGTTCTGTGAAATTGGCATAGAATAATAAAACACCTACCGGTAGTTTGAACTTTACAGATGCGGGTCTAGTTGTTTGTACCTGACAGCTTGATAGCTTGCTTCTAAAAGTTTGCAAAATTCTAAAAACAGCATGTATCACAATATAATTAATATTGAAATGTTTTAAAATAAAAAGCTAAACCTAGTGTATGCTGGCCATTATTTATTTATTTTTAACTGCCCAATAGCCAAAATGCTCTGGGTAATATATAACTTAAAAAACAGGAAATTCAATCCAAGTTAAAACTTGTATGTTAAGATCAAATAAAATACAACATAAAAGCACCATATAAACTAAGCAGCAGCACAATTTAAAGCCAATTATATAGTTTGTGAAAAGATCTCCATTTGATGTCAGATATATGTTAATCTGGATACTAATTCAGCCACTTTGGGGAGAAAAATCCATAAATGGCGTGACATTCCAAAAGAAGTGTTACTACTCCTAAAAGGTTCCTACAAGGTAAAGGACTATTTAGCGAAACAAAGACTTTGAAAATCAAGATTGGCAAAATGTGTACAAATAAATAAATAGGTAATAGTAGCAATATTCTTGTTGCCCTGGATATTTCTTGTGTAAGAATCATATTATTTACTGTTGCGAATAACTTTAGATATTGAATACATTTGTACATGTACAGTTTCTATGCTATCCTTTTGAGTATTTAAGTACTATTTGCATGCTGCTTTAATTGGAGATTTCTTTTTTACATTTAAAGTTTCTGAGCTAATTCAGAACTCAGCAAAGGATGCAAAGCAAAACAGTTTGAAGAAGGTTGAGGAGAAAACAAACACTCCAAAAATCAGCAGTAGTAAGTTCTGTTAATAATTTTTAAAATGTTAAATATTTGATTAAAATAGGAAATTACATAATTTGCTTTTCTTAAAAAAAGTCTAATGAAATGAGATAGACAAGAATATGTATTTTATATTGCATGTATTTGTTGCTTAGCTGTGAACTTACATTTTGGAGAATACAGAATTTGTCTTATAATTTTTCTAAAATGGAAAATAAATTGAATGCTGAATATAGAAGTACCATCCCTTAATAAATGAATGCCAGAATAAGGGTGCAATTTCCATGTGATCATTTATCATATAATCATCATTTATTAAACTTGTATGCTGCCTGATTCTCAACAATTCTGGGTGTTGAGTAAAATATCCAGACATTTCTAATTATTCATATGAATTCAGTTTTTGTTATCAAGCCAGTATTATTTTGTGTCTATGAACGTGGTCAAATTTTGCTACACTTTCTAAAGCCAAACACCCTTTTATTGCATTAATGATTTAATCATCAATTGCTTTATTTTGCTCCATCTGCAGTAGATTGTTAGGTATTGTGGTCAGTGACCATAATAAAGATATGTATGTATGTACGGACGCGAGTGCCCAACTTCATTGTGAATATCTAACAGAAATTGGGAAATGTTCATAGTAACTGCTTGAAAGGGGCATTTGGGAATTCTGCATATATGATTATATATTTCCTACTATACTAATTGCTATATATTACTATATGATTAATGATATGCAGATTCCAAGGACTCCAGTTTTTCGCCCTATTTCCATTATATGGTTTCCAATTGCAGAGTGGTAATAGATTGTAGTGTCCATAATTATGGAAGAAATGGCATAGATTAATAGCTGCATCTCAGAAGAAGTTAGTATCAGGTCCTACAGATTTGCTGATTCTTGTGCTCCCATATGCCTTGTCTGAACTAGCAGCATAGAAACCTAAATTTATTGAAACATTATTTACAAGGCTGGGCTTTCTCTATAATTCAGATAAATTGTTAGTAGCATAGCATTTATATAGGGAAGACATTGGCAATAGACTTATCAAGGCAAAAAACTCCAATAGAAAAAATTACTATTGACACCTTTAGTTATAAAAAACATAGTTTGGTTCTTGCTTATTTAAATGTACAGTGATGACAATTGTATAGAAAAATGTGTACATGCTGCATATTAAATTAGGCTGAATCTCTGGTTTTAGCTGAAATAATCCTGTAATACATTTGAAATTGTGCCAAAATCGATGATACTTATAAGTAATCATAACCTGTGACTCAATTTTAAATTTCAGAACGTTCTTCAAGCAAAGACCAGGAATACGTGAGTGACATTTTTTGACTGTTAAAAATATCAATTGTAATTGACGTAAACTTGGAAAATTGAGGCTACATATGCTGACAATGTATTATTTTCTAGTCTGCATATATAAATATATTTTCAAATAGATTAAGATTGTATTCAATCTTAAAATATGTTTCTGAAAATTATATACAATAGTTGAATTTGGTTTTTCCACTTCCTCCCATTTAAATATATCTGCCAGGTCTGCATTGGAGAGCTCCCATCTCTCCAAAATACAGGTGGAGGCAGAGCTGGAAAGGTTGGGAAACAACAGTACCAAGGAAATCAGATACATATGTGATTTCCATTTCAATGAACAGATAGTATTGTATATAAACAACATCCATATATTTGAAAAAAATTGGTCAATCATTTGACTGAGATAGGAGACTTTACATTTTTGTAAATTTTTGCATTTAGATGGCTATTTTGTTAGGAAATAGAATATTTAATTATGATATGTTGTTTGAGAATGGAATCTAATATACTTGCTATTCCTAACAGACTAAAAGAAATGATTTATTAACAAAATTATCTTACCAGACTCGGAAAAGAATGACAGGTAAGAAATAGTAGTTCTAGCTAACACAATTTGTTGACATTATGAGATAATTCTCCTATAATTTGCTTTTCATTTCCAGTCTTTTGAGATTTTTAGTGAAGCTTTCCATAGTCCTGGCGTAATGTTTTAATACTAAATCTAAAATATGAATACCAGTGGTTTCATGAGAAAACGACTGTTTCTATTCTATAGTATCGTACATCAAGACAATGCTGACTGTAACATGTTGACTGCCTATGACAGTCATAGCTAAAATGTAGTTTACAACTGCATTGAGTTGCATGAAAACTATGTCAAAAGTATATGAAATATAAAACTCACATGTGAGGAACAGAAGGGGAAATTCCTGAGAACACAAGAGCTCTGTTGAATCAAATTAATAATCCATCTTGTCCAGCATTCTGCTCCCCCCTCCGCAAATTGATGAAAAATCAATAGCCTTATTGTACTCTTGTTTTCTTAGCAAGTGCTACAAGTAGCCCATGGGTTACAGCCACTTGATAAACGACTATTCAAAGTTACAATAGTGCTGAATGGGGAGAACTTATAACTGGTCCTCAAAGTTGTGACCATTGCAATGTCCCCACAGTACTGTCATGATTTGGGTACTTGGCAAGTGACTTGCCATTATGACAATTGCAGTGTCATTGTAATATCATTGGGGAAACCAACAGGAAGTTGCACGTTGCTCCAGTTCCCATTGCTTTTTTGCCCACCCTCAGAGTGTAGTGTCCACCTGTAACATCAGGCCACCTGTAACTCTTGCCTGTTAGCCTGCTTGCCTGGGACTCCTGCCTCTTCCCATGTCATGGTCATGTGAAGTCCTCATTTAATGACCCACACAGTCTTGAGGTTATGATGGTAAGCTAAGCAATGTGGGTATGTAATGTCACATTTTACAACTGCATCACTTAGCAATGGAAATTCTGGTCCCACGTCCATCCTAATCCAAGAACTACCTGTATTCTAAACTATATATTTTCCTTTTTAGCCTTAAACATGTGCTCTGATAGTGAAAGTGATTATTCTGCTTCAAACTCTGAAGAAGAAGGGGGTGATGCTTGCTCGGTATCTCCTGATGAAGCTGTTCTTCCAAAAACCCCAATCAGATCCCAAACCTCTTCTGTTTTACCTAGCAAGGAAACATCTGCTAAGAAGCTAAAGAGATGCATTTCTGTAAGCATGCTCGGAATTTAGATTGTTTCCAGGATACAATGAGTACAATACAATGTCTTTTAGAAGCAGTTTTCTCTGCACTCAAAAATAAATCAAATGCATTTTTCCTCTGAGTAGTTTTGGAAAAGTGTTATGTAGCAGTTTGTATAGCTTTAACTTTTCTGACTAAATTCTGGAGACAAATTTGCTAAATGCTCTCCACAAAGTTTCATTTAGTGTGTAAGTTCTTGGTTTACCTTCCTAATTATATCCTAAGTGAAACAAGTTCTATCCTTATAGCAAGGTAATTTCTACTATGTGCAGGATTACCTTTTCTGTAGTTTATATGAAATTCTTAACAAAAGCTAAAATGAAACACATGGGAAAAGGGTAAAACAGTAGAGATGGAGAAGAAAGTCATTTGCTTTTTTATAGTTTTGTAACTGAAAATATCACATGCAAAATATTTGTTTTTAATTACTGTATATACTAACAGATAAGCCAAGAATTTTAGGTTTCAAAATATATCCCAAAAATTGGGTTTAGCTTACTTGCAGATGGATTTATCCACAAGTATATACGCTAATACTTTAAAAAATACATGTATATACTTGTGGATAAGCGAGCCCTTAAATGTTTAACAGAAGTAGTGTCAGCGTTCCAAATATAATCACCTGTTGATAAGCTAGTTGTAAAATTAGAACACAAAAATTTTGATGGTCAGCATATCTTCATGTGGCACATTTTTATGATATTTTGTTTAAAGAAATCATAAAGCTTATCTAAGGATGGGCTTATCCGTGTGTATATATATTAATCATTAGATGAAATTAGATTCATTTCAATATCCTGTTTTCTATGGATAAGTTTTGTATTTTATTAATCAGTTCAGCCATCAATTCATTCCTAAATTAATGTTGCCAGAAGATAATACTTAATTATTCTTCTGTTTGTTATCAGAGCAATTTGGTAGAAGAGTATTTTGAAGCACACAGCAGTTCTAAAGTTTTAACCTCTGATCGAACACTGCAGAAGTTGCAGAAAAAAAACCTGGATCAGGTACAGTATGTACTGAGAAAAAAAATTATCAGGATTCACACAATATCCAAAGCCACCAGTCAAAGTTTACAAATTGCATAATATTGTATCGTCCGTATAGATAAGCTGTCACTTTATTTGATCTTGAAAAGCTAAAGAGTGGACTTGGTTAGTACTGTGTTTCCCCAAAAATAAGACAGGGTCTTATTTTCTTTTGAACCCCGAAATATGGCCTTGGCCTTATTATC
>JANHFT010010503.1:92826-119784 GCA_032467955.1 Pseudoxenodon macrops | reverse complement strand
TTAATATACTGCCATAATGTACATTTCTCCAATTCTTTGCTATTTCTATGGGTCAGGCACACATGGACAGAAATACATAGCAAACAGTGTATATCATCTATACTGTTTGCTGGGAGGCAAATTGCTGGGAAGCAGAGGCAGACTTTTTTTCTTGTTTTCCTCCCCAAAAGCTTATACTTCGGAGCATCTTATACTCCAAAAAAATACGTAAGTGCATGAAACAATGCAATGTTGAAGTGTCCCATGGCAAGTTGGTCATGGCAAGTTGTCCTATGATGAGTTGGTTGTGGCAAGTTGTCCTAGACCTGATCAGAACTGTGTGTTGAGATATGCACGAAGTATACTCTGAGTTGGTGGCTTTGCTTTGTCTTCAGCATTTTTCTACTGTAGTTCTAAACTAATGTTATGTACAATTGTTAATATATGCATTTTTTATTGAAATCTTTAGGGGGGAAAATATCTTCAGCACTAGCAATCAAATTCTACAGATTAGATTAGATGATGTTTCTTGGTGTTGAAATGAGAGTTGTCCATTTGAACAAGAGTTTATTTCTTATGCTTGGTATTAAATATCTTTTGCTTCTTTTTTACTAGGTCTTTCTTTCCAAGATTTGTATCAGCGCTGTCGGGAGGCCTTCTTAGTCAATAGTGACCTAACTCTTAGAGCTCAGCTCACAGAATTCAGGGATCACAAGCTCATTCGGACTAAGAGGGTAAATGAGGAGAATATTTGTGTCAGTTGTGAACTTTGAGAAAGAATCCAGGTTGAATTATTATGGCTACATTGTTAAATGCCAGGAGAATATCACGTTAGGTGTTCCTAATGAAGATAAAATGCCATATTCTCCAGAGTGCTGGATATACCTTCCAGGAATGGGTTTACTCTATCTATTAGCTGATTGGACTGAGTCTGTCAAATAGTTGAGGACCGCCTCTGTTGCCCCTCCTTGGCAGTTTTTTCACTCAGTCATTCAGCGAGAACAGGCATGCCTTTTGTTCCTCCACAGTGACCATTCCTGAAATTAGATTTTATATCCACTGTTCGTGAGTTTTTCCCCTCTAATCAACTTTGTTTATCCCCTTGAGTGATTGGAAGGTGTGTGTGTGTGTGTGTGTGTGTGTGTGTGTGCGTGCGTGCGCTGTCAGCAGCTGAGCCTCGGCTGACGCTAGCTTTAGAAGCATTGTCAGCCGGATTGCTTCTGACCACGAATTCCCTTCCCTTTAAAATTGGGACTTATTTCGATCGTCTGGTGAGCTTCCCATCCCATCGCCTCCCATCGTTTCGTGTATCTGCTGGCCACAACATCTGAGACTTCAGCTTCCTGTGCGCGGCAACAGCCGTTTTGGCGGCCATTTTGACATCACCAAATAGCGGGGCTCTTTTAAACAGCGAAAGGAACATCAAGCTCTGATTTTTAGCCGCCTTCCTTAACAAACTTATAATTTGGTTTGCCTAGCTAAAATCGATGGCGTGCTTGCTGTGATGCCTTGGGAGTTGATCCGACCCTCCCAATTTAAAGGATTGGCAAGTACAGCATTAGCCAAGAGGGAGATTGATCGTGCAACCGCGCCTCTCCTTTTTCAGCCGCTTGAAGGGTCCACGAATAAGGCACTTTGAATAGTCCTGAGACTGGCTTGCATCCACCTCGCTCACAATGCTATCCAAGGCCTCACATTCTGCCAAGTCCACCTTAGGCTCGAGAACAAAAAGCAGTAGTGATGAAGGAGGCTCCAAAAACTCCTCCAAACACTCCTCTCACAGGGGGCCGAGTCCTAAAGGATCCCAGGTGGCCAAAAAGGATGCGAAACGACGCCATAAGACACGCAATAAAATCTGTGAGAGAGCAGCCAGTGAGCAGGACATGCAACCATCACCTCTAGCGGCTTCCCGCGCCTCCCCTAGGCGCTCTTCTGAGACTGTGGCCACAAGAGATCAAGGGGTCTTGTCATCTTCCTTGGATAATGTATTATTCAATTCTGATGCTGACATCTGGGAGTCGCCCCTTCAATCACAGGCTGCTGAGCTTGACCAATCCCTGGCTCTCAGTGACCACGTTACCCCAGAGGCCACTTTCACTCCTACGGCAGCCAGCCTCCGGCCCAATCTGGCCTTGAATCTTGCGTCCATGCAGTCGGCTATCGCAGACGTGGTTAAGCAGGGGATTGAGGCAGGCCTCAAGCAGATCAGACAAGAACTAAGCCTGTCTCAAAGGGGATCCCTCCCACCTAGAGTCCAGACTGCCTCCCTTCTTCCAGGACCCTCTGGTATTACAGCAGAGCGCGAGTCTTCTATTTCATCTCAAGAAGATCAGTCTCTACTTTCTGAGGATGATGGCCCCCCCAGAGCTTGACCTATCCGAGGACGAAAGCATGAAACCTGACCAACCATCAATCACAGGCCTCATTCAGATCTCCCTTTTTAGGTCCTTACTATACAAGGCGAAGCACGCAGCTGGCCTTACTACAGCAGGACCAGACCCAGACACCCAGACGGAACAGGACATGACTGATCCACTATTCCTCAAGCACATATCAGAGGAAGACTTTATTCCTGCCCCCAAGCTCTTTGTAGAGATCACCAACAGACAGTGAAATTCACTTGGGGCCGACCCTAGTCCTTCAACTGCGGACAAGAGACTGTACAATGTAGCCCCTGACTTGACTAAGGTGCTTCAGATTCCCCCGGTTGATGCACCAGTAGCAGCGCTGTACGCCTCATCCTCTATTCCGGGTAACCCTGTGGAATCATTATGCCCAGAAGAATGTCGCACCGAGCAATCACTCCAGAGAGCTCACCAGGCGGCAGCGTGGGCGATTCGTGCCTCCACAACAGCATCCTTTCCCCCCCGTTCTTCCCTCATCTGGCTGCATCAACTGCAGGAAAGGATTCTGGCGACGGAAGTCAGGATGCATCAGGATGTGAACAAGCTCATCGCTGCCACTCAACTCACTGCCAATGTGACCCTCAACGCTGCACGCTTCGCTTCCAAGTCCATTGCACCTCATGGAAACAGCTATCCAGCACTTGCTGAATATACATGCCATTGAGCCTGTTCCCGATGACCAACTGGGGTTTTATTCTATTCTCTTTGTGGTTCCCAAAACCTTGGGGGGCTGGATCTTCTTGATCTTAAGAGGCTCAACTGCTACGTTCGTTACAGGCGGTTTAAAATGCATTCACTTCTTTCCATCCTCAAGGGCGTAAGAGAGAGCGACTTCCTTACTTCTATAGATTTGACCGAGGCATATCTATATGTGCCCATTCTAGATCATCACAGACAGTACCTCAGGTTCCAGTTCGCTGGATCCCATTATCAATACAGAGCCATGCCCTTTGGGCTCTCATCAGCTCCCCGCGTGTTTACAAAGTTATTGGCAGCCTTAGTTGCCTGCCTGAGGCCCATTCCCGTGCGCGTCCAGTGCTACCTGGATGATATCCTGATCCAAGCCCCTTCCACTCAATGAGCTCTGGCGGATCTTACGGTTACCATCCAGATCCTAAGACGCCACGGATTTTCCATAAATTTGGAGAACCTATTTCCTTCACCTAGGGGCCACTATTGATTTGGTCCAAGGTATAGTATCTCTATCGCTGGACCGCCAGGCTAGTTTGAGATATCTAGTTTTTCAGGTCTAACTAGACAGATCTGTACCCTTAAGGCTCCTGTCTCAACTCCTAGGGAAGATGGTCTCCACCTTCTCCATTGTTCCCTGGGCCCATCTACACTCAAGAGACCACCAATGGTTCCTTTTGCCATTTCAGAAGTCAGGCATGAGCTGTTCGACGGCAAAGGTCTACGTCCCGAAGGAAGTCCTCGAGTCCCTCACCTAGTGGCGATCCCTGGCCATCAGCAAGGGAAGCCTCTTTTGGGAACCGGAGCGCGTCACACTCGCCTCAGACGCCAGCTTGTCCGGCTGGGTGCACATCTGTCCTCCCACATGGTCCAGCGACGTTGGAGCGGACAGGACAGCATCCACAGCATCAATTGGCTAGAACTCAGGGCAGTCCATTTAGCCCTACGCCACTTCCAACAGACGATTTCAGGCCGACATCTGCTGGTGATGACAGACGACGTTACCACCAAAGCACATATAAATCGTCAGGGCAGCACCCGATCCCGCAGCCTCATGACGGAGGCCCGACAATTGTGCCTGTGGGGGAAAAGTCATCTAGCCTCCCTTCGGGCAGAACACATCTTGGGTGTGGCCAACGTGCAAGCGGACTGGCTCAGCAGAGCTTTCATAGACCATTCCGAGTGGTGCCTACACCCAACCATGTTCCATCAGATCTTGGACACCTTCAGTCATCCTCAGGCCGACCTGTTTGCCACGCCACGCAACTCGCAGCCGCCAAGATACTTCACCAGGTTTGCAACCCCAGGGGCAGAGGGGACCAACACCCTCTGTATTCCATGGCCAGTGGGCCTCCTGCATGCCTTTTCGCCTCGTCCCCTCATTCCTCGGGTCATCCACAAGGTCATCGTGGAGACAGCAGAGATCATCCTCATCGCTCCTTACTGGCCTTGCAGGCCCTGGTTCGCAGACCTGATTGACCTCTCAGTATCTCCACCCTGGAGGTTCCCTCAGAGCAGCATCTCCCTCAGTCAGGGGACGTTGATCCACCCAGATCTCCAGTGGTTCCAACTAAATGCCTGGTGCGCTCTGAGGAGACACAATATTCCCTCCAAGGTCATCGACACCATGCAGGCCTCCAGGAGACTATTCACTACCCGTATCTACGATGCCACGTGGAGGACATTTTGCGAATGGTGTGATAAGGTGCACGTCGTTCCCACGACAGTCAAGATTGGCCATATCTTGGGGTTTCTCCAGGGCGGCCTGGAAAAAGGCCTCTCTCTCAACACCATCAGAAGACAAGTGGCGGCACTCTCCTCAGTACTATCGGTGGGCACATCGATGTCTCTGGTTCTTCACCCCATGATACACCAGTTTCTTCGGGGAGCTACAAATTTACGTCCACCCGTGGTCCATAGATATTCCACCTGGGACTTGCCTAAGGTCCTCAACTCTCTTACTGCAGCACTATGCCACACAAATCTTCGACTTCTATCCTGTAAAGTGGCATTCCTCGTGGCCATTATGTCGGCCAGGAGGATATCAGAACTGGCTGCCTTATCGGTGCGGTCCGACTTGTGTGTTTTTCACAGCAACAAAATAATCTTCCATCTGGATCCAGCATTTATACCAAAAATTAATACCTGGTTCCATAGAGCAAAAGAAATAGTCCTCCCCAACTTCTGCCCACGACCGGTACATGCACTAGAAAAAAAGTGGCACACTCTCAATGTGCGATGGGTGCTGCGGATTTATATTGACCGGACCTCTTCCTTCCAGAAATCCAAATCGCTTTTCGGCTCCTTTCTACCGGCATCTCAAGATTGCAAGGTGTCGCTGGCGACCGTGGGGTGGTGGATCCGGGCCACGATTGCTAGGGCATATGAACTCCAATCTTCTCCAACCCCGAGACACAGCAACAACCATGGCGTGGGCTATTCAGGTATCTCTTGAGAAGGTCTGCTGTGCGGCCACTTGGTCTTCCCCTACTCCATTCATCAGATACCATAACGTTGACATGCCTCCGTGGAGGCCTCGTTTGGTCAGAGGGTGTTATAGGAAGTGGCTAGGGAGTAGACATCCGACCACTAGACTCTGCCCGCCCATGTGGACAAGCCAGCTTTGGTATGTCCCATTCCTGGAGGCTATATCCACCACTGTGGAGAAGGGGCATTGGTCTTACCTGATACGCTCCTTCTCAGGAAGGTGGATATAACTTCCAGCCCCGCCCAGTTACGTTCTGGTGGTCCCTTTGTACGTTTTGTGAGTTTTTTTCTGGGGATGGAGGTTCACATCACTGACTATGGCACACAGAAGTCTGTTCATTTTTTCGTCAAAAGCTGCCAAGGAGGGGCAACAGAGGCGGTCCTCAGCTACTTGACAGACTCAGTCCAATCAGCTAATAAACAGAGTTAACCTATTCCTGGAGGCTATATCCATCTTCCTGAGGAGTGTATCAGGTAAGACCAACGCCACTTTTTTTGCAATTAGGGTATTGATAGAAGCCAAATGTTTTCCCTCAGTTATACAGACTAAAACACAAGGATAATTTTACAGTACTCCTCACAAAATATTGAATTATGTACTAGAGCAGAGTTCCTGAAACTTTCTGGGTTGGTGGCCCAGGAGGGAGGGGCAGGCACCTTTATATGTGCATGTGCACACACAAATGGGGCGTAAGCACTGCTGCAAAGCTTGGGACAATAGCGTCCACATGCTGCTGCAACGCTAGCGTGAGTTGGGGGGGTTTGTGCTCATGGCGTCCACACAACACTTGCAGTATTGCTAGCTCCTGCACGATGCCAGTGCAAGTTGGGGGTGCACTCGCATCACTAGCACCCGTGCAATACCACAATGCTGGTGCGAATGGAGGGTGCACACGCACACATTGGCCAACCATTCAAGTGGCCCGGTGGCCAAGAGGCCACGGCCCAGTAGTGGGTTGCGATTCACAGGTTGAGGACCCCTGTACTAGAGGGAATAAATTTTAAAAAATCATTTTTATATTTCTAAGCTAATTCTCAATTTATTTTCAGGGTGCTGATGGAGTGGAATATTTATTAATTCCTGTGGATGCTGGAATATTGGCTGACTTTTTGCAAAAAGATAATGATGCTTGAAGGCTCACATGTTCAAGGGCAATTCTATTAAGAATTGTTGAATTTTATCCTAAGGTGTGGCCATTTTGCAGATCTCAGGAGTGTAATCTACCTGTAATAATGGAATGCGATGTATAAGCAAGCCAATTTTTAGCTGCTCAGGTTTCTCCCTTTGCCAGTCTATATTATTATAGACCAAGAAAATGTCATCCACTGATATTACTGTGCCTTCTGTTCATAAATCTTCCGGAAATAAGGATTGAACTGGAGAACTTGTATTTCATAATACACACGATTGGCTATTAATAGCTGAATTCAGCTGTTGACTGCTATATTTTTAATACATCATAGGCAGACCATTATTGATCTTCAAATGTATGGTATGTGAGATGGAAGGATTGGATTAGGAAACTGGTTGGACTTGAGCAAAATAAACCATTGATACCAGAGATGTGGATATCATCGTTTATTAAAATTTCAGCCTTAATTGGGAACAAAAGATTCCCCCCATATAAGCCATTTTAAATATGACAGCTGTGTTTGTCAATAAAAACTTATTTAAACTGTTTTTCTTACCTAATTATTGTTTAAAAGCTGTCTGAATAAAAATAAATATGCAATTGTGTCCTTTTGTATGGTTCTTTTATGCCATATAACTATTTATTTGTCTTAGAGACTATTTTTTAAATACTGAGAGAGCTTTAAATGAAAATAAACTGTTTCTAGAGTCTTCTAGAATATCTCTTTCCCCATAGCACTCCTGCAGTAAACTTGGCTTCAGAGGTTTATGTTATATTGATATAGATGATATAGGAAAATGTTTGATTGATGTTAATTGATGGCAAATAGGTTCAAATCTGATGATAAAAAATGAGTATCATTTTACAGAAAGTACAATTAGAAATTAGGGTAACAAATATTGATTTGCCTGAGAAGTTCCTAGGATCAAGGGACCAGCAAAATTGACCACAGAGAAGGAAAAGAGGACAAGGATAGTGTGTTAGAACCAGTAAAATGACTCTGAGACAGACTAAATATGAATGGACAAAGAATATTCAGTAAGAGAATACTGCTAATTGAAAACTGCATAAGCTTTCCTCTAATTTGATACATTCAAAATATAAAGTAAAAATCTAAGCATTCAAATGTACTTTTCTCAGCTACAATAAAGTCATTTTGCTTTTTTCAACCAGTCATTTACTCATTTTGTTAACATTTTATTATCGTTAACATTTTAGGAATCATATTTTTGCCAATATTTTTGTTAAGTCTCTGAAGGATATACACTTACATTATTTTTCAGCTTTTGCTTCTTTTATGCGACTTGAAGGGGGTCTCTATCTCTTTCAGAAACGATGATATTGACCTTTTTCATAAAATGCACAGACAGCATTTGTTGCAGTTTTAACAGAAAGCCTCGTTCAGTGTTACTGTGTTCACATAAAATCACAGAGATTCCTCTGGAAACGGCACTGAGTACCTCATGGTGGGACATCTCTCCTACAATGCAAAGGGGTGGAGCATTCAAGCAAGGTTTATTTGTTTACGATTCTTAAATAAAACTATCCCCAGAACCTGCCTGTGTGATGAATTAGGTAAAACACTTCAAATGAATGATTTACATTCTTAAATATGCAAAAATATCTGAAATACAGGGATATGCAGCAAAATAAGACTTTCAGGAAATTTTTCCAGATCCAGATCTCTCTGTGCAAGTTATTTGCATTATTGTACTACCGGTAGGTTTATGGATTTGGGTTATTTACAGCAAACCAGGTTCTTCATATTTCATATAAATAGTGGATAAAGGGTATTGCAGACAGGGGGATATTAATATTTTATTTAGACAAACTTAGGTAGTGAATAGTTCTACAATGTTAACAGAAAATGGTATTTCTGATATACAAGAAAATATGTTTAGCAGACAGCTGTTTCAAAATCCTGTTTTAAAAAGCTTCTCACCAGTAACATAGAGATCACTTTCTGTGTCTTGTAAAATACTTGCTCCTGAACCAGCACAAAGAGCAACTACCTTCACCGAGGACTCTACAAAAAGAATAATTAGCATAGTTTAGTGCTGCAGGTTTTGTGGTTAGTTTTCAGTTTGTTGTTTTCTGAGATGATGAAGAGTGGATGGGCAATGGATTAAAGATTGCAGGTTGGAATACATGAATGGATCAACAGTTGTTTCCGTAGGCCTTTAGTAATCTTGCACAAGCCTTTGGTTTTCCTTACAGACTCAAAGAAGCAGGCTCCTTCATCTTCAGATAAAAAGAGAACTGCTGGTCAGAGCAGTTAATTCTAATTTAGACAGAGCAGTGCTCTGTGAGTTAGTGTTAGGTAAAACTAGGCAATATAAGATAGCATCTTATTGATTGCAACACAATGTGATCAAATGAAACTTCGAAGTATAATGATGGATGTGGATTTCTTTTTCTTCACACTGAAAAGGAACTTTTTTAGTCTAACTAAAGATATCCTTTCCAAACATTTTAAATATGCTAAGCTTTCAAATAATGCTCCCCTCCCCACAACCCAAGTTATTTAAATGACTGGTCTAGCTGGACCAGACTGATTGTATTTAATTCCAGGCTATTTTTATTTAATGCAGAGCAATACTTTACCCTAAAACAGTCAGTGGGAAATACTGTTGGGTGTTTTTATAAATGGCTCCTCTGAATGTATCAATCAAAGAAATCACTTTGAAATAGATATATCTTTTTCTTGCCATAAGAAGCATCATCTCACAAAATAAAGAACAATGAATGGTTTAGGTAGCAAGTAGCAAAAGTCCACTGCCATTATAAAATGAGAAAGTAAATATATACCCAGTGATTTCCCTGCTCCAAGAGCTAGACGAATATGAGACAATTTTAAGTGACTTTTCAATCGTTCAATCAAGAGAGAAACAGAGGCCGGTTCATGCAATGTGCATAAACGTCCCATTCCAGTATCGGCAAGCAGAGGCTGAAAAGAAGCCAAAAAATGAAATGGTTACAATGAAGGTGTGCTCTGACAGTTAACTTGCTGTAATAACGAAGAGAAATTTAAAGAGTCTGTTTTCTTATATACAAGAAGATATACTAAAGCACCATAATATATTTAACAATTTGCCCTTGGCATGCATCTATCAGTTGCACTAACAACTATTGCATATAGCTGTCAATCTTTTGCAAATTTAGTTGGAATCAAGCCCCTTTTGAGAAACACTAAACATGTTTATGATGGATTGTTGACATGTAAATATTAAATTTGAGAACATCAAGGTCAACTTGTGATTCACAACTATCCCATATGCACCACAAATTACTCAATGATTATACTCGTCCTATTTTCAGATCCAAGATATGTCATACAAATAGTCCTTGATTTAAAACCATTCATTTGGTGACCAAAGTTACAATGGCACTGAAAAAAATGACTTGCGACAGATTTTCAGATTTATGACTGTTACATCATCCCCCTGGTCATGTGATAAAAAATTGGACACTGGAAAAGTCAATGGGGGAAGCCAGTTTTGCCTAATGACCGCATGATTCACTTAACAACTGTAATGATTCACTTAACTGGCAAAAAGGTCACAAAATGAAGCAAAACTCATTTAACAACTGCCTTGCTCAGCAATGGAAACATTGGGCTCATTTATGGTCATAAGTCAAAACCTATTTGTACCTTAATACCCAAAGTCTCAGAAAAGAATGGACAAGCATTTCAGCACTCCAGATGCTGCTTAAGCAAATGGTAAAATAAAGAGGGGAGAATGGAATATTGTTTTTGGAGTTTTGGAGCTTGTTTAGTTATATGTTTAAAGAAAAGATGGGAAGAGGATGCAAAAATTGAATATGGTTCTATTAAATGTTGAGGTCATTTGACGCTGTACCTTATATTCTCTCAGAAATGGCTGGGATGGAGAAATAAGCAGTGGTTGGGCCCCATTTTTCAAAATACAATATATAATTGAAACAGTCACAGTTTCTTTGCTAAGTTATTTCTTTTGCTTCCTTGCTAAGACAAGCAACCTTCCTCCATCACATCGCTATATCTTCGTTTATTCTTTTTGCAGCTTTGCGCACTCACTCTGTGATAATAAACTTTGATTTGTTTATCTGGGGTTTACCTTCTGTAATGATATGATTTCTGTCGTTTGATATAGCATGCTCTTCTGGGAAAGCAAGGCCACCACTTGCAACAAAGCTAGCTGAGAACAGTTCAAGCTGACACGTGTTTGTTTTTCTCCTTCAATCCTTGGAAATTTGGAACAGAAATATTAATTTTAAAAAAACTTACAATATGCTGTCGGTGAATATATAACTGTTACCTCCAGTTCTCTCACATGAGCAGATCACAAAATATATTGCCTTTAGTAATCATGCAAAAGCTACTCCTACCCACCGGTCATTCACAACCTTTGGCAGGTTAAGTTTAAGCAGGATTTATGCCACCTGTCAAGTCATCTGGCAGCTATATGAAAATACTGGTTGATACCATTCATAGTCTTGAACAAGGATAAAATACTATCTAAGGCAGATAATGCTGTTCTCATTTCCATCTATTTGTGTCTTCAGCTAACGTGGAGGAGGAAGAGTGGGCCACTTTTGCAGGAGAAAGGCCACATTCCTAAGGCTTAACTCATAAGCAGGGTCCTTGGAGACCATGGAGTTCCTTCCTGGGTTTTCAGGAGTTTCAGGTATGTAGCCTTTGCTTATCGGTCCTGTTCCTCTTCAGCACCAAGGTCACAGACAGGGAACTGGACATTTTATCAGTGAGAGCCAGTTTGGTACACTGCTTAATGAAGTAGGCTAGAAGTTAGGAGAATGTAGGTTCTAGACATGAAAACTGGCTGGGTACTTTGGGCCAATCATTCTCTCTCAGCCCAACCCACTTCATAGAATTGTTTTTGTGGGGAAAATAGGAGGAGGAAGGAATACTATATATGTTTGCTACCTTGATTTATTTATAAAAAGAATAAATGCAGTATATAATTAATTAACTAAAACTATGATTCACCAACCAAAAATGTAGGACTAAAGTGTATCGTTGTGCTTTTTATAACTGTGGTTACAAATTTAATGCTTGTACATGCTTGTACATGTACATTAGATGCACATGTACATCTAATACTTGGAAAAAACACTGGTTTCTTGAAGTATGATCTTAAAAGTAAAAATCTGTTATTACATGGAAATCAAAATTTATTAGTCTGATATTTCTGAAATAGAATAAAATTACTGGATTAAGTTAGAATATTTTTGCAAACTGTTTAAGGTATTATCACATATTTTCTGTATAACCCAAAGTGGAAGGGTTTAAAGTATAGAGCCTTTTAGAAAGTTAAATAATATGTACTACTTTCTTTTTATAGTCTCAAAAATGTTGTCTGGTCACAGATAAAGAACCTGCTCTTATACTGCATTGAAACTAGTCAGTCAAAGAAAATAACCTAGGGTGGTGTCTAGCAATACCTGGCAGGTTGAGTTGCGACGAGGGACACCTCTGGCACTGCATGGACTTGGGATAAAACCGTTTCCAGACTTTCAGCAGAGGATACACTGAATTCAATCCGAAAAGGCCCACCTACAGGGTAAGTGGAAGCTGTAGCGGGTTTCAGAGGAACAGAAGTGCAAGCACCTGAGAAAAAGCAGAGCCAATTAAATGATTTGCACAACACTCTTGTCCACCTTGCCAACCATCAAATTACATTATGGCAGTTACTTATAGTCCTGAAACTACTGCAGAGTGGAAAAATTATTAAACTACAATTGTTTTTAAATTACACTTGCAAGGAAATGGCCGAGGAGGGACAGAGATCTTTAATTCCTGTAGCACCCTGCTACATTTTTGCTTAGAATTTCTGATCATCCATGTTTATCATTCACTTATATAGTAGGTTCTCAACTTTTAGCCATTTATATATGTGCATACTATTTGTGCACAGAATATCGAAACGTTAGTACCCACTTTGGATTGCCCTACTTCATGAATCTGAAGTAGTAAAATTAAGAGGCGTATCACATCAGTCCTTTGAAAAGGTGACAATTAGATGGTTATCATATACAGTTTCCATTTTTAAATACCAGCCCTTTATAGAATATGCTTTCTTAGGACAAAATCATAATTTTAAAGCAATTATTTAAAGCTACAGCCGGTGGTAGGATCACCCGACAGGGAGCCACAGCAGAAGGCCCAAAGAGCCACATGCAGCTCCAGAGCTGCAGGTTGCCGACTCCCGGCCTAGGCAAAAGGAGCTAAAGAGCTTTTTAATTTCAGAATGTCCAGGTAACATTTGGAGCTAGTTGAGACAGACATATCCTAATTCACCAGAGTATAAGAAAGAGGCGAGACACAGCACAATTCTGTAATTATAGCTTAAAACAATAAAAGTTCTTCTAGCCTTTCTGTACAGTTGATTTCATGGCCTGGTCTACATAGTGGGGCTGATAGTATGGTACTTCAAGATGGGGAGAGAGGAGCTCCCTAATAGTTGGATATGAATATATACTTCAGTCTAGTATTTTATCATTGTTTAAAATAATATCCATCCCGTTTTGCTTGCCTTTTTTTTCCTAAACAGTAACAACGATTTTAGTTATCTAACATAGTCCTGCTAACACATTTCAACAGAAACCTATAATATAAAATGCTAGCAAGAATACAAACATAACATTTTAAAACATAAACACAAGCGAAACACATAGTTGATAATAACATTTTAAAACATAAAATGTTATTATCTACTTTGTGCTTCGCTTGTGCTCATAGATTCTTATTTTACATATGGTGTTATTACTAACAAGAATGCCTCACCCAATCCTGTAGCAAGCCAGTCATTGACTCCATTAGGTATAGCATCATATGTGGTATGGGGAGAATAAATGCCAACTCTATTTTCCAAGGCTCGGATTACCAGACGCTCTTTCCATGTTTTCCATGTTATACGTTTCAGTGGGTGAAAAATGGGTGGGTGGTAAGAAAGAATGAGGTTTGTTTTCTTCTCCAGGGCTTCCTGCATCACATCCTCAGTTAAATCATTGGTGAGAAAAAGTGTATTGACAACATGAGGAGGACTTGGCTCAAGCAAGAGCCCCACATTATCCCAACTTTCAGCCAGGGAAAGTGAAGCAAAATCGTTTAAGGAAGTAACAAGATCTTTCAGATCCATGACGAAGCGCAAAGGCTGAACAATCAAGGATGGTGCTTGCAAAAAAGGTCGTGTAATCAGCTTCAAACAGGACAGCGGCATTCAGATTTCTAGAAAACCCAGAAGCAAAAACATTGCCAAAAGGAACAGAAAGTGCAATCTAATAAAAGAGAATATCAGTGGCTCAGGAGTTCTTTTGCTCTCTAAGATTGGCTGTTTGCTTGCAGAGATTCATCCGACTCAGTAACATTATCAGTGCAAATGTATATGGGGTTAGCAAGAGATAACATGTTAATAAGAGCACAAATGTGGGATTTGCTGCATGTTTATATGTAGCAACTTGCCCTGCCAATTTTTTTTGTGTGTGGGGGGGGAATGTAGTTTCCTCCTTAGGGTTCCTTAGAGCATTGTTTTGCCCGTTTCTCTAGTGTTGATCCCTGCTTACCTGAATGTAGGCTGCTGGTGTTCTTGTTTCCTTCTTAGGTTTTTTATTATCGCTTTTGAATGCTATGTAAATGTGGTTCATCTCTATGTGTCTATTAATCGTTATTAATCTTAATGCCAAGCTTCCAGGAATTTCCTAGCAGGTTTGGATTTGGACTGGTCTATCAAGCTGTGAAATTAAGGAGCTTTTGTCACACAACATATGGACAGATTCAACCCAAGTTTCAACTGTAAAATTATTAGCATCTTGAATCTAGGAAGGAAACAAGAAGAGTAGAACACATCCTCTGCAGCAGCCCTCATATAGGTAAGCAGGAATCAACACCAGACAAGAGGAAACTACACCCCCACCAAAACTGGCAGTACCAGCTACTACATATAAATACATTCCTAGGCAATTTACCACCACAGTATATTCTTGGAAAATCTTACTTTTACAATAGGGGGAACGGGTAATGGATAATGTCTTTGATTTCTGGTCTTTAAAAAGAATGAAAAAAAATGCCACCCAAATTTCTATTTTCCTCACATTTCAAAGTGTGGCTTCAGTCTCGTGCATTGACTTCCTTCAATGGTGCTATAAACTATTCACTCCTATCAGGCAGCAGAGGCAGAAGCGAGTGGGCCAAAAGTAGCTGCCAAGGAGGAAATAATCAATGACACCCATTTACAAGTACGCAAGCAACAAGATTGTTTTCTTGAATCTCAGGACGTTTCGTACCATTCCTGTCTGACATTTTCCTTACTTTTTCCATGAAGGTGAGCAATTTTCCACAAAAAGTAACAGGAGGCAACCACTTACTTATTACCTAGCAATTATCCATAGAAGGCCTAGAAATAGAAATGTTGAGAATTTGATTTGTACAAAATGGTTGGTTTCCCAGTTTTTCTTTAAAATGTTTAAAATGGGGAGATAACAAAGAACCAGCAATAGTTCCATGTTAACTAGATTACAGTATATGCAGTACAACTTTCTAAAATTATAAATGAATTTGCATAACTTTCTCACTTCTCATGATTTCACTGGTTGGACAAGAAATATTTTATTAGTAGTAGTAGTAGTATTAAGCATCCCACCTTTACTTCATATAACTCAAGATGGGCATATATAATTCTCCTACCTATTTTCCTACTTTTGATAATTAAATGTTCATATGCATATCACCAGACTTTTAAAGTTTGATGGGCTTGTGCAGTCAAAGCAGGGACCAATTCCTGGAGTGAGTTTTGATAACGCTACTGTTTGGAGAACCGCTTGATAAAGCCATAATGTAATTTGTTTGGCTTTGAATTAACTCATCATGTGAACCTTGGTGTTTGCAAATTCTAACTGATGGCATAGCGTTATGAATAAATCAAGATGTGTCATCTTCAACAAAATAAACGCAAACTTTCACCTTAGTCTTGTCCAAGATAAAACAGGACTGTTAATCATATTACTGCAATATCATACATTCAGAAAGAAAAATCCTACACACCCCAATGAAGCAGTAAATTTTGGTTTCTGAAAAGCAAGATTTTTTAAAATATGTAATAGCTTTGAAAGTTAAGGGTCAGGAAGGTCACATCTCCAGAATTATTCGGATCTTTCAAAAGAGCAATTATTGTTCATCTAAGATGTAAATAGGCAGTCAAATCCACGAGAACCATAGAAATGTGAACATGCGGTTATCGGAGACAAGATCTGCTTTAAAGATGGATATCTTGCCCAACAGGGAATCAAGTCAAATGCAAACATTGGCAAAATAAATGTGATCACCATTATTCCTTCTGTCTTGCTGGCCCCTCCTTTTTCAATATTCATATATTACCACCGATATACATTGGTTTGTGTGAATGAATTCCTGAGATAAAACACGAGAAACGTCATAAAATACAAAGTAACAGTGTTCTTGCCCGGGCAACCACCGAGAGAAAAGCAGGGAGAAAAAAACCCTTTTCTCATCTCCTTACTGTATTAAATCCTGCCGTATGTTTTAGTTCCTAGAAGGATTGCACGACTCCAACCAATGGACATTTCCTCCCAGTTAAACTTTCCTAGTTTTAAGGAGACCCCCACACACAAATAAAGAACAAGAAATTTGCAATGCGGGATGGGGTGGGGGGCTCCACTTGCGGTTACCTCCTTACCCAAACAGCCAAACTTTCCTCAGATTCTTGAAATGAATCGCTTCATTCTCCCCGTCCTTGAAAAACAGCACTACCTGTGAACCACGTCCTTAACTCCCGCCTTGCACGTGTGCATTTAGGCAAGCAGGCGGTCGGTCGATCAGTGACCCCAAGCACCTCCTTCCCTCAGCCGCCTGGCGGAGGCGGAACCCAGCGCTTCGTGGGAGAAAGGCCGAGCGCGGCGGGGCCGTAGGCGGGGCCTGAATGCAAGAAGATACTATGGGGAAACGCTGCGCGTGCACGTTTGGCCTTGCGCGCGCCTTCCTCGCGGGCCCGAAGACCAGGCATGCGGAGTTGAGTGGCGGTCGCTTTTGCCCCCTCGGAGTGTCTCGCGAAAAGATCGCCCCTTCTGCTGCAACCGTCTTACCGGAGCAGCGAGGAAATTCCCAAAGCCTTTAGCCTGAGAAACCGCTCTGCTCCACTTGGGTTTCTTTGCCATGTGCTGCTTCTCCGTTGATCTCAGAAGGGCTGCTTTTCGGGATTCTTCAGACACGGGCGTGTTGTTTTCCACTCGCTAACCGGGCAAAGATGGTGAGCTTTGCGGCTTTAAGACCTTCCGTACCGCCTATAAAGGGACCTCTAAATCTCGCGGAATAACCTTCCATTTAGCAAACACCGTTGTTTCGCGTCCATATACAATTTCATTATAGAGTCGACTTGGCATTCTTGAACATAGGGAGGTTTTGAAACATTTAACAGATTAACAGAGTTGGAAGGGATCTTGCAGGTCATCTAGTCCAACCCCCTGCCCAAGCAGGAGACCCTACATCTACCTCCTGATTGTGAGGCAAGAGTTCCACCTCTAAGCCACAGCAGACTTGGGTGAAACGTTTCCCAGAGGCTAGACCTTTTGACTAGACCTCATCAGCAATCTACTATCCATATTCTTTGGGCTGCTAACACCGAATACCCATGCCTTATGATTTCTGTGGAGAAACCTTAGACATCTGCCTGTTTGAAGCTTGATTTATATCTTATAGGTATTGGATCTCGAATTAGCCTTGCTGAGATGAGGATGGTGGAAAATTATAATTGTAGCGCTGACTTGCCTGGATGATTTTTATGTTGCCACTCTAAACATGACTAAAACGGGGTTCAGCCTATTGTACACACCCATTCTGAGCCTGACATTTAAAATGCAGAAAATTGATGGCAGTATATTCTCTACAAAATACAAAACTGGTATTTAAGTTCGCTTTCTCCAACAAGGTACTCTTAAGAATTTGTTGGACTGCAACTCTCTTATCCCTTAGCAATTAATTAGAGGTACATATACACTGTATTTCCTTTTACAGTCAATTATTTTAATTGGATTGCTGTAGTACATTTTGACTGTTTTTTTTTGTCTGCTGCAAAAAAATAATATAGTTCAATTCTTCCTCCAGGCTGTCACATTGCACACTGATGTTGGAGATGTTAAAATTGAGTTATTCTGTGAACGAACACCAAAAGCTTGTGAAGTAAGTCATGAAAATAAAAGATATAATTGAATTGAGGAACAATTCAGATTTTATAAACAAAATGCTCAGTATAAGAAAATTTATAAGACAACAAACTGGTAGATATTGTTGATCTTCCTTAAACCCCTCCCAACCCTATATTTCTTTAATCTGATGTGGCTAAGATCAGAATTCTTAGGCCCAATTTATTGGCCATTATGCTTGGAAATTTTAGGAATTATAATTTCCAAAGATTTAGAAGGTACTAACCATTTTCATGTCTTAATAGGCATTCTGGTGCAATTTACTGCCTAATTCTTTTACATCTATACATTGTTTTGACAAAATAAATAAACACCAGATAAACTTATTATTTCTGACATTTTATGGTTCTACATTGAGCATTTTCATTTTAGTTCACACCTTTTATTTGCATTCTATTATTAACTATGATTTATATAAATGACATAGCTATCAAAATATGTTTTAGAACTGATTTGTTTGACTTCTCACTAACACAATCAGTGATGGCTTAGCAGGAGAAGGAAACATGAAAGGCGTATTCAGATTTCATTGACCCCTATTTAAGCACAGCATTTGGTCATGGCTATTATGTCTACAGAAGTCATGGTTTGTTTCTTAACTGACTTTCTGGTTCTTTCCTTAGAATTTTCTGGCTCTCTGTGCTAGTAACTACTACAATGGCTGTACTTTTCATCGAAATATCAAAGGTTTTATGGTTCAGACGGGAGACCCAACTGGTAATTCCTTTTATGAAAGTTAGATATACTGTGCCATTCTCCTAAAACAACACTACTATATTGTTAAAAAAGCATTTTATTACAAAGATGAGAATGATAATTTTATGTATTTACTATGTAAATTTTGCAAACTGATTTGCCAGTCATTTTTTTAATACCAAGATGAGCAGAGTAACATCTGTATCAGACCAACAATAAGTAGGCAATACACCAATCAAGGAAGTGCTAAACAAACTAACAGTAAAAGCCCAACGGAAGAGCCAACCCCAACAGAGGGAGCCATTAGAATATATAAACAAAGCAAACCCCACTTCCTGCCAGACTGATGACTGATAATTAAACTTCTGCAATAAAACACCCAGGTTCAGAGAGCACCAAAGACCCCTCTAGTTTTTTTAAAACTCAAATTTAAAAAAGGGGGAAAGCTATCTATTGTATAGATAGGTATATTCAGCAGATTTAAAAAAAAACCCACACACACAGACATCTTAAAATCATAAACTTCTGGGATTTAAGAGTTCTTTTAAAGCTTGCTTGAGGTTTGAGCATCTAGAGAACAATTAGCATGTGTTTTTCTCGGAAACTCCAGCCAAAATGTGAGAAAACTTCATTTTATTTATTACTTTTTTGGGGAAGGGGAAATTGGGGGAGATACAGCTTTTGAGCTAGAGGAGAATACCTGTATTTATGGAGATATTTGTGCTGTTGACTTTGTGCCTTGACTTGGAGTCCACTTGATTCATATATCTGTTTCTTCCCCTTCTCCCTGGCTCCATCTCTCTCTGATTACATCAGGTTCTGGGAAAGGAGGAATCAGTATTTGGGGCAGGAAGTTTGAAGATGAATACAGTGAATACCTAAAGGTGATTTTTTTTGTCATTGCAGTTCCTTGTTCAAGTTGTATATTTTCTTTTTTTTAAATTACTTGAGCATAAGGTAACTATGAACTTAGCTATCGAAGATCATCACATTGGTCACTTCATTCCCATTCTCTTTGAAAAAGGAAGGTATTTGGAGATGGGGTTAAATTTGGGGCACGAGTACAGCTAGGAGATCGGATTGATAATGCTTTAGGTAGACCCAACAGTGTCTTTTCTCTAGGTGAGTCATAATGCAAAATCTAGGTTTGTTCAAAATCATAGTTTGTTTCAGGGTTTCTATCCATCCATCAACCAACAGGATCCATATCTTCTACTTACCTGGGATGGCCAGAACAAAAGGAAACATTGTCAAAGTTAGTTCAGAGACAAAAATTGTTCTTTTATTTAGTGTCATGAATTTTTGGAACATGTACACTGATAAATTACTAGAGGATTTTGTAGCAGAAAAAGTAAAGAACCATAGGGTCTCAAATTTGGAAAAGGCTGAATTTAGCAAATTAGCCCAGAGATATGTCAAGCCTTTACCTGTTAGAGTTTTATTCTGCAAGCTACCTTAAGACAAAACAGAAAAGTTAGAAATAAAAAATATCTACCAGAGTACATGTGTTCTAATTTCATGATTCATTTTTAGCACAGTGTCCGTGGAGTTGTTTCCATGGCAAACAATGGTCCGAATACAAATGGATCTCAGTTCTTTATCACTTATGGCAAACAGCCACATCTCGACATGAAATATACTGTCTTTGGGAAGTAAGTAATTCAATGCTACTGAATAAAATGCAAGATTATATACCATAGAGATCTAATAGGGTAGAGACTGCATGATTTAGGGAACAAAAAAAGTATCTAGGATATCTCCTCTGCTACTTGTTAAGCAACCTGACCTTAGCTTTTTTTTAAAAACCATGTATTTTTAAAAATGGAAAGCTGGCATGCTGCAAATGCCTAAACCAAAGCACAACTTTTCCCAACTAGGATGTTTTTGAGATATATGTGCAACTCCCATAAATCACAGCAATGGCCATGTTCACTGGAGATTCTAGAAACTGAAGCCCACTATATAACAATTATTTACAATAATGCCTGGGTGTCACAGACTTTCTTGAAAAACTAAAATCATGGGTGACTACATTCCAGTTTTCCCTGGAAGACTGTCTACTAAAAAGGCAACAGCTGAGTTAGAGAATTTCTTAGAGGGTAGAAAAGAATTATAGAAAGTTATCTCACCATTCTTCCTTCTCTTCACCCGACTTAGTCATTGGCCACAGGCATCACAGCAGCCTATTTGTAAATGAGCATGTATCCCCCATGACAGCTATTAACAAAGATGGGAGAAGACTTGCCTTTCTAGCAAGATAGTTCTCATTATTATTATTTATTCCTGCAGGACAATCGATGGCTTGGATACCCTTGATGAGCTGGAGAAGCTGCCCGTAAATGAAAAGACATTCCGTCCCTTAAATGATGTCCATATTAAAGATGTGACAATTCATGCTAATCCTTTTGCTCAATAGCTGCAATGGATCAACTTTTTTAAAATTTGAACATTTCACAGAAGAGAACCTTGATATTGAAACTGTTTAAAATCAAACCGTTTTCTGCTTCACCTATGATCCAGACAGTGTACCTGGTTTGACTAGTCTCCCATTTTTTAACGTTCACCTTTGTCAAGAAAACCACAGATTAGGTGAGGGCTTCTTTTGGAAAAGCCATACAGAGGCATCATCATTTTTTATAATCCATCAAAAATATGCAAGATCAACAAACTGCAGCGTTGATCAACAAAGAATGCTAGAAGATAAATCTGTGTTAACAAAGCTTCATTAAAGGAAAAGGAGCTGCCAGTTGGATGAACAAAATAAAGATGTATGAATAGTTATACAAACTCTGTTTTAATCTTAGTAGTTCTAAAAATGTCGTCTTTATTAGATTTATATATTGCTGAAGCATGTTGATTCATAGCGGCATACAACAAAGCTCCAACTTACAACAAATTTAGGCAATATAAATAGCAAAAAGCATACACACACAATACTGCATTTTAATTCCACTCTTCAAAAATGTTCAGGATCTTATCTTTGCAACTATCTTATATAGTAAATCAGGCAAGGAGAATGTATTACTGAAGGTAATTCAATGAATTTCGTGGTTTTCATCAGGACTCTAGGCATGTACAAAACCATTTGTGTACATGGTTTCTGGTGCTTTGTGTGCACATAATAGTTTTGGTTGCAAATATTTCTGGGTCAAAGTATTTTGAGTGCTCCCTTTTAATTGTTTCTTAAATCATCTTCACTTTTCCTCCCTCCAAAGAAAACCTTTCCACCAAATAAGGCTTACTTGTTTTGGGGCAGGGGATGAATTCTTTCAACTGTATGTGTTTGCACTGCTGTTTGCTAAATACATATGAATTTCCATTACCACCACCACTTTTTTTTTTGGGGGGGGGGCTTAAATTGGCTTGTTTCTCCTGCCTCACACAGACCTAAAGAGGTCTTGCTCCTTCACAAAAATCCCACTAAAAAATCCAGGGACGAAGAGCTAAACCAGGTAAAGGGGGAGTCGAGGAGGGGAGTGCCAAGGTTAATGGGTTAAGGGAGGTGGAGAAAGAAATGGCCGTTAGAGAAGATTTTAGTCCCATTGCAGCTCCTAAAACAATAGTGGAGCCATCAACTAGGCCAAGAGGAGGAGCTCTTTGTGTGGCACAAGGGAGGCAGTGGTATGGATGCTTCAAGCAGCCTTCTTACCAATACAGGAGGAGGAGGAGGCACTTCCCTTTTGAATTGAGACAGTGGCTTATGGTGGCCCAGATTTATTAAATTAATATACCACCTGATTTCCAAAACTCTGGCTCACAAGTAAAAAACATTGTTTTAAAATACAAGAACAAAAATAATAGAATTTAGAAAATGACAAAAAACAAACAAGAATGAAATAAAAACCACGCACAATCCAAAGGGATTTCATGCACACCTCTAAAGGCCTGGGAGAAGTAGAGCAGGGAACATCCAGGTTTCAGGGGAACCTCATTTCAGAGTTGATTAATGACTTCTTGCTACTAAAGCAGGTATGCTGCGGGCCTGAGAGCAACTACTGATGCTTGAAGATCTGCAATACACTTAACTACTGCAAAATCCAGATTAGATATAGGAAACACACTGGGCAGTTATCTCATCTTGGGTATGTCTTTGATTTATGACCAGCAACCAAAATTATATGTCCTGCGCTACTACAACCAGATTTTGAAATTATGATGGCTGCAACCGTGTCTCTCTCTCTCTCCCCCCCCTCCCTTTACATGATTGTGTTTTAGGTGCTTGGCAATCAGCTCACCTTTACAGCAGTTTGCAGTGTCCTGCAGTCACATGGCCATGATTTGGCAAAAAACCCACCAGTTGAGTAAAATGGATTTGCTTAACCACAAGATGCCAAAAATTGGGTCTGATCACAAGAATATTAGAACTCGGACCACATGTCTTCTGAATAGTTTTTATCTGAGAGCTATAATTACACTCAATGAACTAAAGGGCCAATATCAATGAACTGTTGGTCAGCATTACTTGGTCTGTTGTGTGGATGCTTGTGTGGTTAGGGGCGGGGAGTTTTTTGGTGTGTGTGTGTATGTGTGTTTGGGGATTGTCATGTGTGTTGGTCTGGCCTCTGGTTGTTATATGAATTTCGCTGTATGGGTATACTGTGTATATATGTACAATAAATAAATAAACAAATAAATAAAATGATGCCTCAACTTACAACTACAAAGATCTACAACTATAATTCTGGGGTCAATTACAGCTGTAAGTCAAAGACTACCTGCACTTAGGTATCATCCAGATATCCTTCCATGCCTCAAGGTGCTGGTTATCTGTTCTCTAGCAGAGCAAGATAGCCAAACGAGATCCAATGCGATACAAACTGTCACACAAATTTATGGCTCTAGATATTCAGCCAGCCTCAGATATTTGGTCCAACTGAGGTAGATGCATGTTTCTTTCTGTAGTGCAGATAGTGACAATGTAATTCTATGCTACAATCTCAGCACTTCCAATGAATACAAATGTACAAAAGGTACAAAAGATACAAATGGATGCTGTTTCATGCTCATGTCCTGGTAGTATATACTGCAGATACAAAAGGGCCATCCCCACAAAATGCGATGTGAATGGACAGAGTCCAACCTGCAGCCTGCATTGGAGCCATGCAACTGCTCCATGGCTCCAAACTATGATTGGATGGGGTGGTTTTAGCCTGGAAAGGATCACAATTACAATCATCTTGGGTTCCCACTGCTGCTCTTACTCCCAGTGCTGGATGAATGCCATAAGCTCAATAGTTACTTCCATGAAAAGGGGTGTGTGTGTCCTAAACCTGCACCAGATTGAATTCTACCTACTCCCAAAACCCAAAATGTCTCCACCTGACAGAACTCCAGTCGCCTGTTGTTCAAGAGGTTGCTTGAACAGTAGTGAGGACGCTGCAATGCAGTTGGCCGCGTGTGTTCTTGAATTACGATGAAAAGAGTTTTGCATTTGAGCGTTTCCTCACGACAAACTTAAGCGCAGAGCCATACAGGGAAGGTTCTGCCCGTAATTCTTTGCTTAGAAGAGTCCTCGGATGAGCTGCAAGATACACTGGATAATGCAAACAGGAATAGCAGAACCACGAGGACGGATTCGTTTGGGCTCAGAATTCTCTGGAACTTGTCTATAAAATAATATGCAAGGATGCGGATTTCAGGATCATCTGATGCCTGAAAAAAAGAAAATTATGTTTTTAGACCGGGTCTTCATAATCGCTACTCTTTGACAGACAGACACCCGATCACCTTTCCGCTCTACTTCCACCTCCACGCCCAGAACTACTCACGCAGTATTGATTTGCGCAGGCGTTGAGTTGTTTAAAAAAACAAAACAAAAAAACTTCTGATTGTTGGCTCGTGACGCAGAGGGCGGGTTTATGTTTGCGCATACGCGTTCTTTACAACCCTCCTTTTTCTAGAACATTCTTGCCCGGCGCCATTTTGTTACGGCGACGGTCTTGTAATGGCGGCTAGACAGTGAAGAGCTGTAACGTGTTTGTAGACGCCTGTGACCGGAGAGCGGTTCCGAACGGAAAAGTAAGTTTGGGTGATACCAAAACCCGAAAGTCAGGGATATTCGGCGTGAGATGACCTCTTCTCGTAACACCGGGGTGAGTGGGATCGTTTGTCGAATGGGCAGGAGACGCGGGGGCCTTGTTTGTTTGCTTTTCTTCGTGGAGATCTTGTTAAGTCTCTTGTGTGTGCAAGCTGAGCCGATTCACTCGGTCGGTGGTACCTTCTGCCTCTTCGTTAAGGCTAAGGAAAGGGCCGCCTGCTGTCTGGGTCCGGCTGCGGCCTTGAGGGCCTGGGAGAAGAAAAGTCTCGGTTGCGGTTCCGTTTCGTCTTAACGAAGAGGCAGACATTTTTTTATATATATATATACACACACAGAGCGCGCTGTCATTGTTTAATGGATTTGCCCTTTTATCGCGTGCTGACTGCGCCTACACAACAATTGCGTAGTCTTCAAAAGGTTTTCGGATCCGAACCTGGGAGGAAAAATACAGCATAACAATGATTCTCTGCGTGTGTTGTACGATTATTGTAAGCTGTGAGAGATGTTGAGGGTGAGGTAATGGACGAGTAGGAAATACTAAAACTATTTTAATCAGGAGAATATCTCGATTTTGCTGTCGTTCTTGAAGATTCGGCGACTGATAGTTTATGACGGAGGGGAGGACAGTTAAACGTAAGAAATCGGGAAATGTGGAAGAAGAAAGCTTTGAGTTTGGGTTTTTTATTTTTATATACAAGATAATAAGAGAAGAGATGACATGGAAATAAACACTAAAATTGTTAGCAAAGCACAAGGGACTAAGAATAGCAACAAAACTAGAGTGCAGTTGAAATTACAGGGGGGAAATGGCTGTTAGTAAAAGATTTTCCGTCTGAAAGAGGAAGAAATGGAGCCTCCTAAAGAGATGGGAGTGTAGAGCTTTTACTGCCATCGCCAAATAAATTTTGTATTTACATTTATTACCAATATTTCTTGCCATCTGAGAGACTTGATTTTAAAGGGTGGGCTGGCTTATGAGGGTGAAATCTATATTCAGCCAAGCTGTTTTGTTAACAATATAGTTGGGTTGGGTGATTTTGGAGACATGGTCTTTTTGAGAACAGTAATTACTATTGAGTGTTGTCTCTTAAAGAGAATTTTTCTGTTAATATCAATGAAATGTTATCTCTGTGGAATTAGATTCCACATATTAGATGGGGTTTTTTTGTGACTCTTCACATGAGTTTGACCTGTTCATTTTCTGGTTTTACCAGATAGTAAATCATTAATGAACTTAATAGACTGAGTTCACAGGCCAGTGTAAAAAAAAACGAACCAAGGTTCACACTGATACAGCATGGTGGTTTTATTGTTATCTATATTGAAAATTGTGTTTTTATATTTATATTGTTATTTCTTATATAGAACAAGATGTTGACAGATACTTTTGACAAATGTATTCACAACTTGCCTTTTATGTTGAGCTTGATAGTGGAGAAATAGGGAGTATGGAAATTTTCATTTCAGTCCATGTGTTTAGTATTTTAGAATCTGCCAAATAGCTTCTTTCAAGTTTGGTATTTATTTCATTTCTTTTTATTAATTATATTATGGCCCTATTTTCTTCAGCCAGGTTTCTTAGAACTATTGGATTAGAACTCCTATTGTTATATATGTGATTGTGATAATTGTAATTCCTTGTATCAAGAAGTCACCAAAATTCTTAAGTCTGATTTTGGTAACATTGATCACACCACACCCATATTATTTTCAAGTGTTATGTAATACTGAATTAGATATACAGGTAGTCCTTGACTTGCAACAATTTGCTTAGTGACTGTTCAAAGTTACAGTGGCACAGAGAAATGTCTATGACCATTTTTCACAGTTACAACTTTTGCAGCATCCTCATGGTCATGTGATCAAAATTCAACCATTTGGCAATTGGTTCATAGTTGTGATGATTGCTGTGTCCCAAGGTCACATGCCCTTCTACAAGCAAAGTCAATGGGGAAGCTAGATTCACTTAACCATGTGACAAACTTATTAACTGTGGTGATTCACTTAACAACTGTGGCAAGCAAGGCCATAAAATGGGGAAAACTCAACAGAAATTTTGGGTTCAATTGTCATAAGTCAGTTGTCAATATTACAGTGCATTATCAAATATATCAAAAGCAGATAACATGGGTAATGTTAATTGGAACTGGTATTAAGTAGTAGGCAACACAGTATTTAAGAGTATATACTTTTATATATACACAAGTATATATTTCATTTTTCTCAAGTATATATATTTCATTTATTTATTTATTTATTTATTAAATTTTTATACCGCCCTTCTCTCAAGAGACTCAGGGCGGTGTACAGCCAGCAA
>JANHFT010010503.1:28223-42196 GCA_032467955.1 Pseudoxenodon macrops | reverse complement strand
GGTTCTAATGACGTCACCAGCTGCCCCCAACCTACTCTATAGAACCGGTTAGAACCGGTAGGATTTCACCCCTGCTTCAGTGCCAGTCTAACATTTTAGCTACTGTACCTCACTGGCTTTTATCTTTTAAAAATGCATACAGGCAAGTGCAGCCCTAGGAATATTCTTTAAAAAGTTATGCTTTGGTTTACAGCATTCTGATTTTCCATTAAATGACTTTAACTAAAATGATAAACATAAAAACAGGTGAGGTGCTGAAGATGACAAAAGGGCCCCAAAGTTGTGTATGGACACACTGGTGTTTATGGGAGACACAGTTGGAAACAAAACCATTAGGTATCTTATATATGTTTTTATATGCAAGCAGTATTAATATTATCACAATTTATTTATTTATTTATTAAATTTCCATATGCAACAGCTTAATAGACATCATGTTTCTACCTAAATCTAAAGAAGATGATGTGTGCGAATTGGAGCACATCAACAGATACTGTATCAGATTATTAGGATCTTTAGCTATATTTCAATGATAACCTAATTGCAACATTCAAAAAAGTTGGTGAAAGAAAGAGAAGTGCAACAATCTAATTTATATGGAAGGTACGTTACAGTCAATGCTCTACTGCTATTAAGTATGACGCAACTTTAAAAACACTTAATTTTTAAAGCAGCCACCTGCCTTCTTATATAACATAAGAAGGATGAGGCTCAGTGAATATTCAGTAGAGCAGGGGTGTCAAACTGGATTTCTTCGAGGGCTGGATCAGCATTGTAGTTCTTCTCTGCGGGCTGGCCAGGGGGTGGAGAAGCCAAGACAGTTGTCTCCTGTAACACCCTGACAGTCAACATGAGGTCACATGCGCCCTCCTGTGCCCCGTTTTTGACCTGGAAGGCCTCCTGCAGCACTTTGCTGGGCAAAATGGGGTGTGGGGCGTCCCCATGCCCCATTTTAACTGGCAGAGTGCTGCAGGATGCTGTCCAGGCTGAAAATGGGGCACAGGGGGGCTTGTACACAAACCCCCCACTCCATTTTGGCTGCCAGAGGCACCGTGGGCCGGTCTTTTGTTATTTCCAGCCTGGCCCCACAAGTCAGATTTAAGCACCCTGTGGGCTGGATGTGGCCCATGGGCCTTGAGTTTGACACCCCTGCTGTAGAGTCTCTGGGCCTCTATAGTCCGCAACCTAAATAAATAATTAAATGTCTTCATAGCCAATTGATGTCCATAATTTTAGAAAAGCAGAGAAAATAAACAATAAACTATTAAATATATGAACTGGGTTTCAGTTATTCGAGATGGTTGCGCTTTAGTTTAGCACTTACTTCTTTGCAGCCACTGCTGCTGCCGCTGCAAAAAATGGAGGTTTAGTTACTTTTCCGCCAAAAGCTCCTCCAACTCGTTTTGTATGGCACATGATCTTATTGCTCTGAACATCTAACACAGAAGCCACTAGGTTCTATAAAAAAAGGAAAGCATTCCCAGGTTTGTTTACACCTGTCAAGCAGCATATTCCCATTTCATAATTTACAGCATGAACACATATAATTCCAACTCTATGTATATGTGCGTTTGGGAATTCTATCCTCAGGATTGTACATATAAACACATTTCTTTAGATCCACTGTTACTGTCAGTTAAAGGTTCTTGAAATAGTCCAGAACTCTAAAACCTTTCTTGTGGAAGTGATTTTGGAATTATGCTCACCGGAACCTCCCCCTCCCAACCCTATGTCAATCATTTTGCAAAAAGCCTTCCAGTTTCTGCTCACTGTGATGAATGTAAACAGAGGAAGCATGCAGTAGATGGGGTGCGGGGTTCCTGATCAATCCTACCACAAAGGATAGGATCCTTTTCCATCAGTGGTTCACCTCAAACTTAAAAGTAATTTTAATAGCCTTTATTGCCTTCCTTGTTGTTTTAAATTTGTATTTATTTTTTGTAAATTACCTGGTTATATAGCCCTAAATGTGCTTTTCAAACAGCAACTGAACTTTCTTTGTTTGAAAACACTTTGCTTCTCATTCAAGAATTTCTTCAGTTCCGAACTGAAGAAGCTTCTTGGCTGAGAAGCAAAATGTCTTCAAGGGAAAAAAGAAAGAAAGTCCAATTGCCTTTTGAAAAGCACCTTTGGGACAATCATGACAGGGATGACTGAGAATCTCCATAGATACCTGTTATAAGCACAAAATAAACAGAGGCAATAAAATAAACTAATTAATTAATATTATTATTAGTGAACACAAAAACCAATACAATTTTAGAGCATCTTTGGATGATGTGACTTGCCTTGCCTTCATAGTAACTGCTGAATCAATGGCAAAACCTCAGGTTATCTCACCTGTACAAGTGCAGCATTCTGAGTGGACACATATATATCCATATTATCATCTTCTTTTCTTGGGATGACAAACACACTATTTGTTTCCAGATAAAAATGTTCTTGACCCCCAATGTGGACTTCACCTATTAAAAATAACAGTACCATTTCTTAGTTCAAGCTAGTTCCTAACTTTGCCTTCCTCCGTCTGTATCTCTCTGGATCAGGGGTGGGTTGTAAATTGTTTTGCTGCCGATTCACTCAGGGTCGCGCCTCGCACATGCACGCACGCACGCACGCACGCTCGCACAGCAGTCAAAATGTAGCTTCTGCGCATGTGCAGAAGCAAAATTCAAAATGGCGGTGCTCATGGAGACGCCAAAGGAACCGGTTCCATGACGTCATTGCCAAGTTACTACCAGTTCTATAGAACTGGATAGAACCGGTAGGAACCCACCTCTCCTCTGGATGTATTGGATTAACCCTCAGACTTCCCTTGGCAATACAGTATGGGAATTCTTGAAAGTTCATCAAATAACAAACCAAAACAATAAAAGCAGAATGATAAATAGCAAAGAAATATCAAAGCAGGGAATATTTCATGCCATTATCTTATGATAAATATTTCATTTTAGGCAAGCCTTCTGATTCACAGGTGAAAAGTTCACTTGTATTGAGTTTAAGAAAAATGTGAATGAACTAACTGAATCTACACCTATAGAAATATGCTGCTTATCACTCGGACTTCATTGTTATTCAGGACTGATACTTCTTACCTTCAATAATTTTGTCCACAGTCTGAAATGCTTTTTCTACATCTCCTCTTTCAATTTTTTTAGCTTTTGTTAAGTAGGAGTCATGATTAATTGCTTCCTGGAACAGAGAAGGAAATTTTGAGATCAAGTTCTAGAACCCAGAAGATACTACAGAATGAATCATTCTTATTCTGTAAAAGAGCTCATTCAGCTTCATGTGTATAAATGGGAAACATATTTCAGATAAGTGTATGGTACAGCATACTGGCTTTGTTGAGTTATGCTATGTTTATGTGAGCCAACGTATCACTATCTTTCTTGATATCAGCAAGAAAGTGATGCATGCGTCTTCTTGGGGATGCTTGGCGAATTTCTGATCCACTCTGCCTGGATTAATGTTATTTGAAATTAAATGTCAAGGTTCTGAATGACGAACCCTGATCGTCTCGGAGTGCTGACTCGGTTGAGTTTGTCAGTTGGAACCTTGACATTAAAATTATCTTACAATTTATGCTTGTGTCGTGTTTAAAATGAGGTCTTACTCAATTACAAAATACATTTAAAACACATTACTTACAAATGCAGACATGCATACAGGACTGTTTGATCAACAATGTGCATGTTGTGTGTAAAAGTGTGCTTATAAACATACTTTTTTATACTTTTAAATTATAGAAGCAATCATAATTACCGATACATATATCAAAGTGAGGCAGGCTGGATATAAATGATTTGACTGTTTAATGTTTTTGGGTTGAAAGGAGTAATGTCTTTGAGCAACTGCCGAATACAGATCAGAGATTTTTCATTTGGAAAAACTTTAAAATTGGGGAGATAAAATTGGGATGTGAGAGAAGGGATGTGTCAGCTTGGAAGCCATACTAGTATCAGAGGTTTCCACGCTGCCACTGTCTTGTGTGTGGGAAAGTAGGAGGGGGGATTTAGTAGAGCGAATGTAGTTAGACATAACAGCATTCTTCTATCCGGTCAAGGTCAGGACAGCCTGCATTTGGAGAGGGAGTGAGGTCTCAGGATGGGCGGATGGTGATTGGACCATGTGATGGACTGATGGATGCAGGGGTTGGATTTTGGGGTTTGAATTTACTGAGGGAAAACCTGGGACTCTCAGATTCGGGTTTTCCCCGGATGTGCCAGTATACCTACCCTAATAAATGGAACTTTGAGAAAATGGTGATCTCGGAGTTTGTCATTGGAGTCGGGGTTTTCTGGAACGCTGGCAGGATAAAGTTTCCCTAAAACCCATGGTGCAGATGGGAAACCTACAGAGGATTCCTGTACCTGCCCTTGTTAGCACATGAAAAATAAGCCCCTGGTGCATCAATTAAACATAATCTATTTTAGGTTCACCTCAGTTTTACTGGGCAAACTATAGATAAAGAATAAAGGTATCATAGAGCTCTTCTTTTCTTCCTTACTTCTCTGTCCTTTTTGATTTAAATCTTTGTTGCATCAGACATTTCTCAAAAATGCATAGAGAGACTTGCCAAAAGAAAAGAGCACTCCACCAAATAATTAAAGAATAAAAATAGCTTCCTGTTAGCAAAGGGAAAAGCAATTTGGGAGTTTTTAGTTTTAAAAAACAAATTAATGGAGGAAGGGATGTCAGCATTAAATAAATGTTGCTTTCTGCTCTCATAATGCTCTATTCTTGTGCAGTTGATTAGCAGTAGCTTAAGGGCTAATATACAAGCCAGGATTAATGTTGAAATTCACGTAGCAATGGCAGAGAAGATCTACCTCCTACAACCCACCAAATGTAAGTCTCTAGCAGAGGAGATCTGAAGCATGCCCTCTCTGCCAGATCAGATGAGGTGGGCAGATATAATCAAGGAGAGGGAATCCCTAAGATAATGCAACCCATGCCATGTACACCTTCAAAGATCAAAACCACAAGATTGAATTGGACCCAGAAGCAGATTGGCAATCAATGCAGCTAGCAGGTCAGAGGTGTAAGATGTGCTCTTCTGGAAGCAGAAATTACTGCCCCTGCTGCTTCATTCTCTACCAGTTGAAGTTTCCAGATACTCTTCAAGGGTGGCCCCATAGTAGCGTGCATTACAGTACAGCTAATCCTTCGATTTATGACTTCAACTGGGACCAGAATTATGGTTATAAGTCAGTGCAGTCATAAATTGAGACACCCTTTGAACAGACCTAGTTTTACAACCATTGTTAAGTGAATCACATGGTCATTACATGGATCCAGCTTTCCCTAATGGATGTTTGTCTCCCCCCTCCCCACTTTTTTTGCCAGAAACCAGTAAATGGGAAACCAACTAGAAACCAGCAAAAAAGGTTTCACAAATCACAATCACATGATTGTGGGGCACTACAACTGGTGATTAATGTGAGCAGATTGCCAAGCAGCCAAATAGCAATCATGTGAGCCCAGAGATGTACATTGATCTCAAGTGTGAGTACAGGTCATAAAGCCCTTTTTTCCAAAGGCTGTTGTAACTATGAAACATTGTTAAACTATTGTAAATTGAGGTCAACCTATGGTTCAATCTGGAGGTGGTTAGGACATAAGTAACTGTGAGCAGGACCTCCCAGTCTAGGAACAGGTGCAACTGGAAGACAACATGAAGCTGTGCAAAGGCCTTCATAGCCACAATTGCCTCCTGCTCTTTGACCAGGAGTCATGAGTCAGAGAGGTTCCCTGTTTGTGCACTGGGTCTATCTGGGGGAGTGCAACCTGATCTAACACCAAAGATGACATAGTCCTAGAACTGGCAGGCCCCAAAACCCAAACCCACTCAATCTTGGCAGGGTTCTTCTGAAGCCTGTTGTTCCTCATTCAGATCCTCACAGCCTGCAGACACTGGGATAAGATGTTCCTCATCCCAGTGTCTGCAGCCTGGGATAAAGAACATCCTACAAATATCCCTCAGTTCACTGGGGTATATATACTAATGATACCTCAGCCCATGGTGACAGATGAATTCATTCAACAGCTATGTTAAATAGGTAAGGAGAGAACACCAAACCCTACACCATCCCACATAGTAAGGGAAGGTGCTAAACTCACAGTGTTAAGAACCTTAATCTTCTCAGCATCTCTGTGAACCATATATAGTGATGAGATCCCAAAGAGGGGTGATTTACAAGGGTATAATCCAATTCAATCCCTCAGCTGCTCTATTAATCCAGTCAGTGACCAAATTGAAAGCCATCCAGGCCTATCAGTCACTGGGGGTGGGGGGGCAGACCAATCTAATGGGTCCAACATCACTGCAGTGGATAGTAGCACTAAAACATCTCATGACCAGGACAAGAGCAATAGCAAGAGTTCCCCAATTTTAGATCATGCAGCCATTGTTCCAACATGATCACCAGATCTGGAGTGTGACCACTACTCCATGTCAGGCTCTGGATTATCTGGGAAGGCTTGTGGCCATCATGGTGGCCATGAACTCCCAGTCCACCTCAGACCCCACTCCTAGAGAAGGCAGATTGAAGTCCTCCAGAATCATAAGACTGAACAACTCCATTGCCAACCCAGAAATGGAATCAAAGAGTCCAGGCAGGGAGGTTGCTGTGCAGTAGTGAGACTGATACAACAGCAACAAGCTCAACTGATTCCTAGTGTCCAACGTAATGAACACAGTTTCACATTCAGTGACCTGTGGTGCATCGCCCCTTACAGCCATAACAATCAGCACACCTCCACCCATGCCTGGAATCTTGATTGATGCCACATCTGAAACCCAGTTGGATATAACTTTGAAAGCAACTGAGGTAGACCATATTACAGACAGGCCACTGAGGGTATGCTGATAGGGTATGGGGGCTGTGATCTTCATTAAACAGTTAAGGCAAATAGTCACCAAAATGCAAAACGTTTCCCAAATGTTTACCTCAATTGTCAGAATCACTTCCAGATCTTGATAGTCAATCTTCACTTTTTTTGCAGCCTGTTTTGCACACTCAAAAGATGTTGCGACGACACCACATATAACATGCCCAATGCATATTACCTGCATGAAACCCAAACCAGAGAAACTGCATCACTTTGGAATACAGTGCAGTAAAAACATGATTTGATTTATCTCTATAAACTTGTTGCAAGACTATTAATTTAAAAAAAAAACAAAGTTCCCGGGTGGGTAGAACAGATTTTTCTCTCCCCTTCCCATAGATCTTGTGCACCCCTAATCTTCTCCTGAAGAGTTGTGTGGAAACCTTTGACTGTTCCTATGGTGGGGAGTGCTCAAATCTATACTTATTTCTCCTTGCTTGATTTGTTAGTTTGGTCGTGATGATGATGTTATCCACTCAGTCATGTCTGAGTCTTGGCAATTCTATGTGCCAGCCAGGTCTGTCCACATCTTCCAATCTTGCACTGCTTCTTTGAGTTTTTTGTATGCTCTGGCTGATGTTATCTTTGATGGTTTCCAGCCATCATGTTCTTTGGCAGCCTAGCTTCCTTTTACTGCTAACTCTTCCCAACATAATTGCTTTCTCTAGTGAATTCCCCCACATGACACAGTCAAAATAAGTGAGACATGGTTTTTGTGATTTTTCCTTCCAGTGACATGGTGTTATGTGCTTCAGAACTTGCTTGTTGGTCACCTTTGCTGTCTAAGGAATACGTAGAAGCCTTCTCCAGCACCACAACTCAAACAAGTCAATTTTCTTCCTGTCTTGCTTACAGGTAGCTACGGGAAACACAACAGAATGGACTATAACCTTCATTTGGTTGCCAGGCTGATGTCCTTGCTTTTCCATATTTGGCTCATGTTCATCATTGCTATGTGACCCATTGCAATCCAACGTTTTATTTCTGGGTTGCGTTCACCACTTTGAGCGAACTGCAACCGTAGGAAATTGATTTTTTCCACACATTCTATCTCTTCACCATCAATTTCACCATCAAAAATGGTCTGTTTGACATTCAGGAAGAGACCAAAATTCTCACTTTCTTCTTCGATCTTCTTGATCAGATGTTCTAGATTTTCTTTGTTTTTTTATAGGAGACTTGTATTGTCAGCATATCGCAGATTGTTGATGTTTCTTCCTCCAATCTTTACCCCGATTTTTGATTCTTCGAGATCTAGCTTCCTCATGATCATTTCAACATACAGATTCAATAAGAAAGGGGAACAAATGCAACATTGTCATTCCTTTCTTTATCTTAAACCAATCGGAGTCTCCTTAGGGTATTTGCGGAGTGGCTTCCTGACTTGTGATTTCACCAAGTTGATCAGATGTGCTGGTATCCCCAGGTCTTGTCGGGCTCTCCATAGCTTCCCATGATCAACACAATAGAAGACTTTCTTGTAGTCAATGAAGCACATGTAAATGATATTTTGATAGTCACGAAATTTTTCTGTATTAGTTTATTTCACCAAATTCAATGATTTCCATTATTCTAAAAGGTTGAGCAAGCAGGATACAGGTACTCATGGTCTACTTATACACCATTTATTTAGTGGCCATTCGAAGTAACAAAGCCATTTTAAAAAGTGACAGATCAGTTTTCACACTTGCAACTGTTGCAGCATTCCCAAGGTCATGTGATCAAAATTCAGATCTTTGACAACTGGCATGTACCTATGACAGTTGCACTATGCTGGGATAGCCAATTTCCATTTCTAATCATCTCAGCTGGCTCCTGACAAGCAAAGTCAATGGAGGAAGCCAGATTTGCTGCATTATTCACTTAGCAACTGCAGTGATTCGCTTAAGAACTGTGGCAAAGAGGTCGTAAAATGCGACAATCCTCACAAGAACTGCCTTGCTTCATAATAAAAATTTTGAGCTCAATCGCAGTTGTAATTCGAGGACTACCTGTAATTGCAAATTTGTATCTTGAGTAAAGAAACGCTAGAAGAAGAAGAAACTCCTATACTAACTCATATTGGCATAGGTTGTGTATAAAGCTTGATTGTTACATGGAAATAAAATATCAAAATAAGAATTACTTCATTCTCTGCAAACACATTCTCTTTGCCATCACCATTTTCCCCTGGAATGTCTTGAGCTGTTACGACATCAACCACACCTGGTTCTTTCAAGGCTTCTGATAGATCAATGGCTCTGGAAAAAAGAAGAAACACGTCCCATTTAGCTCAGTCCAAGGAATTGGTTAGACGAACTTTCTAATGTACAGTACATACTTGTTTTCTGACCTAAAGTAAACATCAGTGACAAAAATACCGTATTTTTCTTTATCTATCATTCCAGGCAATTTAAGACTACACCAGAAAGTCTACAAATTGTCTTTGGGCTCCAGTTTCTGATTTTACCTAGTTAACTAAAAACAAACAGTGGTCTAATTCTGACTGAGCCTTTTGCTCAAAGGGAAGAAGCCATTAAAATGCCTTCTTCCTAGAGCTAAGATACAGCAACTGGCCCAAAGTCACCCAGCTGGCTTTGTGCTTGGAAATAGAACTCAGAAACTCCAATCTCATTTTCCAAACTCACTCTGACATTTTGATATACTAATAAAAAAAAAGAATCAATGTGTGTGGCATATATTGTATCAGAGATTTTATTTTTCACTGTTATTTATTCTTTATGTACTGCTGAAAACTTCATATATGCAACATTTAGAAATTTTGTTACATTTCTTTTTCTTCTATGTTTCGTTTGTTATTGTTTCTTGTATTTTTTATTTTTTCCCCTTTTCTCTTTTTGTATAATAACAACAACAGCTAATAATAATAATAATGAAATAAAATAAACAAACATTGGAAGTAGGGAAAAGACAAGAAAACCTGTAAAAATGAAGAATGGAATGGATTTCTTGTGAGATGGATATGGTGAACAAGAAAATCCAGTGCCTGCAAATTGTATTCTATGCTTATATTAAAGAATTGGATTCTGAACATCCCTCTTTTCATTTACTTTTTATTTATAAACTTCACTCTTGACCCTAGCCACAGATGAACTTAAAAACATTAAAACAGATTTAAAGTGTGTTCTGAACCGGAGGAAATATAGGCCCCAATACACATTTCTCATGCCTCTTCTTTCATGTTACTTACAGAATTTTGGCATGGGCCCGTGTGCTGGTTACCACTGCCATGTACAGTTGGCCCTCTGCCGGTTCCATATCATCAACATAGATAGCTTCACCAGTGGCATGCTTAATACCAGACTCATGCTTGATGGGACGTCCCACAGGGTCCTGAGGAGGTTGTTGGGGATTTACATCCTGTCACATAATAAGAAGTCATTGAAACTATTGAAAAATAACATTTATAAACCCCTTTCTATTTTTTCCTGAGAAAAAGGTTACATTTCTACTTATTTTAGGGTTCCTTATTCTTTGTAAACCAATAATCACATGTAAACTAGTGAGAACGTAAGTGCATTGTCACAAAATGGTTTGAACATGGTCAGTCACAATACCCACATATACCAGAACCTATAACCACTGGGCTGTAGGTTCACCCCATTTTCTCTTCTAAGAATGTCTCTGGAGATCTATGTGAACCTGAGAAGCATTGCTGCAAATGCAGATTACCACTGGAACTGCACTTTGTTTTACAATATTTCCACATCCCACTCATTTTTTGAAAGCAGAAATATTTTTAGAAATAAAATTAAGTAAAGCAGATAATTTGACTGGCATCAATGTGTGTGTTAGAAGGACCATTGACACTTTCAAGGGTCTCACTGGGCACCTATGGTACATCATGTATTGTCTGACTATTATGTACATAACTTGGAAAATATTCCCAGTAATAGCAGAAAGTCTCCAGATTTCTAGAGCAAAAGCAAAATGTCCTCACCTTCAAGAACTAGGTGGGTAATTAGCCAAGAGACAAATACCCCTTCTTATTTTTGTAGAATAATTTCTATTAACGGATTGAGATATTTCTGGCTATTTAGGAAAACATATTTTTTTTATCTACACATAACTCTCTTTAAAACTGGACTTCACTGACCTGGTATATTTGCATGCCCTTTGCTGGTGTATCACAGAATTCGTCTAAAGCACTCATGTATTCCTTCGGTAAATTAGGATAGTTGTATGGAAACTGTAGGAAGTTAGGAATTCATTTAATATATTATACCAATATTTCAAAACTGATTTTGCAAGAGAGAAATCCAAAGTCAAAAGAGTACTGTTATATTCATTATAACATTAACGATCGTTTAGCATTATAAGAATCAACTTACTTTATCTCTTCTAGCTTCACAAAGTCGTCTTTTATTTGTGGTAGAGGAGTGGGAAGAACATTGGAAGTGTCTATTTATATTTTAGATCCAACACATTTACCATTAATCAAGTTTAGATTCTATACTGGAAGGAGTTGATACAACCCCATATCATAAAGTATGATGTGAAATTAGCTTGTATCCCAAATTCAAATTAACCACAATCTGTGTAGAATCAGACAATAATGCAAAATCAGAAGAGCTTCCTGATGCATTATAGCAGAATATTATGATTTTAAATTACAGTAGTGGCATTTAAGATTCTGGAAACTATAATTGGTTAAAAAAATTAATGCAGCTAAAAGAATCCATCAATCAAATTTTAGTTTATTCTAATCTAGTTCTATTCAATTAACCATGTTAGCAAAATATTTCCTAATAGATTACTTTTTATATATATACCGGTAGATATGTTTTAGAGTAGGAAACTGGAGTCAAAGGACAGATATATATGCTTGTGAAAGTCTAGGCTTATCCTCATACCTACAATATGGCGTTTACATGTGTAGTAACCTGATGTCAGCATATGTGCAGGCACGGTAAATAATTACTATCAGAAAGCATAGCATCTGCTGAGACCTAAGTCTAATTTACACAACTGTTCTTGGTGTAAGGTTTCTAGGATTACCATATCTGAGCTGTTCAACTTCAGACAATGACTAGATGGCAGTAGAGTTACAATTTTCTGTGTCCCCATTGTAGCCCTAAGCATTTCTTTGTAAATTTAACTGATTAAAGTTTTTATTGGTTACATTTCTATTCTTAGCCATTATGGGTGTCTACATCATCAAATTGCCGATACTGCTTTCCTATCATACAGAAAATGCTGTTTTAACAAATTATTGATGCATTTTGATATTTGATAAACATTGATTATTTTTTGAAGAAGTTAAACTTTTTAACAGTTAATATAGACAGGCCTATCTGATTTTAACATTACAGCAATAAAGTCCCCCAAAACCTTAACCTTAGACTGTCTATTGTTGACCTAACCCCATTCCTAAGAGATCTGTAAAGTCTATTATTTACCATGTTTTTTAAATCATGTAGCACTTTCAGATAGAATCGGAAGAAGAAACTGATGAGCATAGTGCGTCTGTACTCTACTTTTCCACCAGGTGCTGAGGGAGAGAGTGTGATTTCTTCAAGAATTAAATGGCAAGCCTCATTCAGCATCTCTTCATTCCAAGTTCTGGGAGAGAAAAGTCATAAATCAAGTATGCTTCGATGAGCAAAGTACAGAAGGAAAAATTTGGATGAGCAATGATAAGCCCTTCCAAATACAGGTAGTCCTCGACTTACAGCAGTTCATTTAATGACCGTTCAAAGTTACAACTCCCCTGAAATAGTGACTTATGACCATTTTTCACACTTATGACCATTGCAGCATCCCCATGCTCAGGTGCCTGGCAATTTATGACGGTTGCAGTGTCCCGGGGTCATGTGATCAGCTTTTGTGACCTTCTGACAAGCAAAGTCAAGGGGGAAGCCAGATTCACTTAACAACTGTGTTTCTAACTTAACTGCAGTGATTTGCTTAACAAATGTGGCAAAAAAGTCAACATTCTTGGGGCAGGGCCCACTTAACAAATGTCTCACTTAACCACAAAATGTTTGGCCTCAATTGTGATCATAAGTTGAGGACTACCTGTACAATCATGCACTGTAATATCACTGCTTACAGTTGACAGTTGTAGTGATACTATTGAATATTGCAGTGACAAATTCAAGGTTTACGCAATAAACATTTTGAGAATGCAGAGCTAATTCCATGCTTTTGTTTTGAGGTAATTATTAGCATACAAAAAGTTAGTAACATGACATTGTCCTCTGATGGAAATGTCTAGTTATTATGTCAGTGAGTGTTCCGGAACAGATCTGGGAAATGTACAGGAAACATTAGCCAAACGTTTAGACTGGATTTGGAAATTTTAGTCACCTAACATATTCTTCCCAAGAACTTGGGATAGGCAGGTTATATTGTTTGAATTATTATTACAGACAACAATGTGAAATTACAGCTACTAGTTCTGCTTCATATGCATCAAATTCTTCCAAAGAACCTAGAACATGTTTTAATGTACCAGTGTAGAACATATATGCGTCAGTGTGGGTTCCACTTACCTTCCCTATAGGTTTGAAGTGTGTGTTTTGCATGCGCGCCCTTGCTTCCTGCACTCGCACCCCCATCACACCCTCTGTGCATGCGCAGTAGGCTTTGCGCATGCACAGAGGGTTATTTTTTAGGAAATTTCAATCCGAAGAACGATTTCCTGCCAGAGGACTGGCTCAGGGGTGTGGCCAGCCGACCGTTATTGCCGGTTTGGTGAGCAGGGGCAAATTTCTGCTAACAGTTCTATAGAACCAGACCGAACTGGCAGCAACCCACCTCTGATGTGATTCTAAGGAATGTACCAGTAATTGCTTTTTGTAATTGACAGATGGAAATTTTGTTAATGCACACATTTTCTAAGTGCTTTCCAATAATTTTTGGTATGGTACCCAGTATGCCATTAATCAGTGGGGCCACTGTGGCTGGTTCATGCCATAATCGTTCCATTCTGATTTTCAGATTCTGATCTTCTCCAATTATTTGTTTTCTATTCTACTATTCTAATACTATTATTATATTCAGGGCTTTTTTTCAGCCGGAACGCGGCGGAACCACGTTCCGGCACCTTTTTCCAGGTTCCCCCGCCTGCCCCCACC
>JANHFT010010503.1:9222-28123 GCA_032467955.1 Pseudoxenodon macrops | reverse complement strand
GGTTTGGGTGGGGGCGTGGCCAGGGGAGGGAGGTGAGTTCCACCACCTTTTCTCTGAGAAAAAAAGCCCTGATTATATTTATTGGTCTCTCAACCTTAAACAAATTACAAATCAAAGCCGCACACTTGGGACTGAAGCCAGGTTTTCAAAAGTTTCCTTAATCCTTGGAGAGAGGGGAACCTCCTTATATCTTTACAGGATATTACAATATTTCACACATCTAATATTTATTACTTGAGTGCAGAAGATGCTGCCTCAGCCCAGAGAACTAAATTATATGACATATTGTATAATCCTATGATCCTTGGGTTAATATTACATTAAAAAAAAACTTTCCCAGAAACTTGGCTATTTAAAAAACAAGAAAGCACATGCACTTTGCAGTGTGGATTCATAGAAAAGTAGAATTTCTCATTTCTCTTAATTCAGTTCAGCAAGAATATTTCAAAGAAGTAATTTTCTAAATATTCAGAATGCATTTTGAAAAAGAAATAATTCAACTTTTTTAAAAATGAAGAAGTATTTATAGTACAACTTGTAGACCAACACATTATAGAGGTAGTCCTCAACTTACAACCACAATTGAGCCCAAAATTTCCATTGCTAAGCAAGACAGTTATGTGAGTTGTAACCCTTTTGCCACAGTTGTTAAGCAAATCACTGCAGTTGTTAAGTGAATCTGGCATCTCCCATTCTGATTTTGATTGTCAGAAGCCAGTTGGGGATGGAAGGAAAATAACAATCATGTGACTCCAGAAAAGTGCAGTTGTCATAAATACATGCCAGTTTTCAAGTGCCTGAATTTTCCTGATATGATCAAGGGGATGCTGCAACAGCTTTAAGTATCAAAACTAATCATAAGTCTCTTTTTTCAGTGTTGCTGTAATTTTGAACAGTCACTAAACAAATGTTGTAAGTTGAGGACTACCTATAATCAGTACTGTATAACATTGCAGAAATTATTGGATTTACTCCAATTATTGGATTTACTCCAATTATTGGATTTACTCCCATCCTGCAACCACTTAAATCTGTCCAAAAATGTTGAAGAACCCTCGGGAGGACCTTAGGGCAACATATAGGCAGTTCAGAAGGAAGAAAACAAGGGCCAAGCCCACTGGAGAAGGAACATTTTGTTTTACATGATATTAGACGGTGCTTAATCACAATTTCATTAACCTATGTTATCTGAGTCATCTGTATAAATGGTAAATAGTATCTTTGACTTATACCTTCCAATGAGCTTCTGGCAGGAATTCCTTGCACTCACAGTTGTACAATCAATGCCTCCATATAAAATAGTTAGGTCCTGAATGACATCTGTGCCTGATTGGAAAAGGACTTTCATTGCAGAATTTGTCACCGAGAGTGCATTTCTTCTACGATCTGCCTGTCGGAAGGCTGATACAAATTCATTCTGGCAGAAGAAAGAAAGAGAAATCTGACTGTTTCCTCTACATACTGAAATGCTCTCCATTCCTTAGTTCACATGTGGAAAAAAAAAAAGCTTATTCTGAAAACACCTGCTTATGACAGAAACAGAGCCAAGCAATACGTGGCATTATTCATGCTTTTAAACAAGAAAATGTCACCAAGACATTGAACCAAATGACTAATATAGTCCTATGAATAACATTAGTTTAACCCACCTAACCCCTCCTAGCCCATCCCTCCAGAATTTCCTCTCCATCTAAACCTTGTACAGTTTCAACATGTACTCTGAATAACAGGAGGAACAGTTTTCTAAAATATTTCACATACTTCCTTTGAGAATGGAATAAAAACAGAGACAATGACTTCATTTTCCAAAAGGTCTGCTTGAGGCATTCGTTCAAGGAATTCATCATTTAGTGGAATCTGCCGTGTACCATCTGATAGAGGAAGTAACAATTTTTAGAGAAAGTGCTCCATCAGACACACGAAAGAGAAAAATACCGATATGCCCAAGAGAAGCATTTACACAGGCAATGAATTATTCTATTATTCTGAATAATTCTTCACATTTGTATGACTGCCGGCAATGAATATTTTTATTCTTTCCAGATTTGTTGCCCATGATCTCTGATTCCCACTGACACTGCACCCAGAGTTCTCCATGTCCCAATCTATTGTATATGCCTGCAGGAATGGATTTGTTTGTTTATTATTTAACCATGTGTTCTGCCGTTTGGCCATTGTACTACATTTTATCCTACTAGTGAAAAGAATATCACATCAATTGATAACATAAAGAGAAGATTTCAAGGTTTTAAAAGTAAAATACATTTCTTAAGTGCAAAGTCTCCTCTCCCCTTTCCTTTCCTCCTCTTCACTGTTTAGGAATTGCTGTTATTTGCAGCATCCGGGAAGAACTGAGATCAATTAAGCATGCTTTAATTTATTTCTAGCATTTAAAACGTGAGAGGTCACTGGTAACATTGTAATATTTCCCCATAATCTTATGGGAATATACCAGCCTTCCCATATATCAGGGGCCCTTTAATTGTGCTGGGACTAGAACTTCAGAATTCATAGCTAGTATGGTGGATGTTGCTCAACACAGATGGGGTACAAAAGATTAGGCAGTCTAGTTCGCACACTGCATAAATATAAAATATCAGGATGCTTTGTATTTACCTTCTGATGCCAGATAGAGAATAGCTTTCCCAGCTGCCAGGACAGGGTTCAAATCCCATGTGGATCCTCTGCTTGCAATGTGTCCTCCTAAAGACTAAGAAATAAGGCTTATTTGCTTCTTGTCCACATCTCTGTACAGATTTGAAATACAATGATCAGAAAGTAGAGGTCTTTTTTATTCAAAGAGTATCAAGTTAGTGAAATAACCTTGTTCAATAATAACAGCAATTTTAGCTTTGTTCAATAATAATAATAGCAATTTTCAAATGTTGGCAATAAAATCTTGTACATCAGTATTCAGAAGTCAACCTACTGAATTCAGAGGGATCTGTTAATGTAAATGTTTCCTAAACTATATCTGAAAACTACTGTAGCATATTCAATAAAAAGTACCTCATCACTACTGTCTATAGATTATTTTTATTCATATTGTAACTTTTCCCATTATTTTTATTTATGTAAATGTTTTGTAATATTCTCTTATATAGTGATAATATAATAGGTGAGGCTGCTGGGGGGACGTTATGAAAACTGTGATAATGGAGTTTTCACCCTTTACATATTTCCATATAATGTTGCAATGCAAGTACAAAAGGGCAGAAATTGTATTGTGATGTCACAATGCACATTTTATAATTTGAGGTTAGGAATAATTACAGTCTCTCATGAATACTGAATTGGCTTGCATAGCTTGCCAATCAATGAATAACTCAATAATTTTTCTTTAACTCTTAAAAGAAAAAGACCCGTAAAAAAATTACCATTAGAATCTCAACTGCTAGATTGGGGTTTCTTGGTTGGGGCCAATAAGTGGACTTGTAAAATTTTAAGCTAGATATCAGAATAACACGTGCATTGAATATGGGGGTGAGTTCTTTCCTGCTAGTGGATTTTTCTCCATAGGTTGTGGAAGAAAAATATTACATAGATATTCCTCTTCTCCCAACTGGTTTGCCACCTTCCTGCTGGTAGGCAGGAGTCCATGCTAGATTGCTAGAAATTATATTCTCTGGAGATGATAGGGTGGGGAATAACTTGCGGAGACATGTGGAGCTAATGAGGTGAAGTGATATGCATATTGGGAATGAAAATCATGTAACAAACACACAGCCAGATTCCTGATCTGTTCCCCAGCCAGAGTCCTCAGTTGCTTCAAGAGGGTACAGTAAATCTTGGTCTTCACTGTTGGGAGCTCTGAGACAATGCTTAATAGGAAGTCTCTCAACTGAGCAAAGCGGGTGGCTGCTCCTATTAGTATGCCTGAAATAAAAAAAATTCGAAGAACATGATTACTAGGAAGATTAGAAACAATAACAGTAACAATGACAATGCAACTGAACTAGACAGACAGACAGATTTGCAATCTCAGCTAATGGTCATATTTGTGTGCCGTCATTACATTGGATGTGATGTGATATGCAGCCTTTACAACGGAATAACAAGTAAAGCCTACTCTGCTAAAGAACGAATATGAGAGAACATGATGTTTATGTAGGCATGAAGCTACTCGTATTGGGCCAGGCTGGGCATGCCTTGTCCATAGCAGAGGAAAAGAAAGGCAGAAGTCAGCTGGGGGCGGCAGACCACTGGAGCACATAGAATATCAGGGCCATTGGGGGCTTTGTGCTGCAGCGCTGTGGTAGCTGACCATGGGGTGAGGTTTGAGGTAGCACTCCTTGGCAGTGCCAGGAACACTACAGCAGAAGTAATGGCCAGGGGATGATGGCAGCCAGCTGAAACTGCAGAAGGCTCCAGGTCTTTACTTCAGACCCAGCACAGCAGGTGCTACCACCACCACTAAGGAGTTCCACTTTGCAGGGATGGGGGAAATGGGTGAACACAGGCAGGTGGGGGAATTGAAACACCCCTGTGGTCATAAGTGCAAGTGGGCAGCTAAGCACCAGAATTTTGATCAAGTGACTACAGGAGAATTATAACAGCTGTAACTCTGGGGACTAGGCCATTCATTCAGCACCACCATAACTTTGAATGGCCACAGTCATTAAGTAAAGACCACCTGTACATTTCTAAACCTTTCTTTATTCCATAGACTTTCTGCAGCTTTTTGCCATGGAGCTTGCTGATTATTGCAGTTTGTGCATGCTAAATACTGTTTAGAGACTGCTACATTTAACAATCGTTCCTAATTACAATGGTGATGAAAAAGTAACATAACCGATCCTCACATTTACAACATTTGCAGATCGGTAAAGTTTAAAAAAAAAGCTGAAGTAATATCATAAGCATAGTCATGGTTTCACTCAGTGACCACCTTACTTAATGATCAAGGTACCAGTTCTAATTATGGTCACTAAATGAGGACTACTTGTGAAAATTATGTTTTGTTGCATCTACTGTATCTCCAATCGCTTTTGCCCCTTATTTAAAATGGACATGTCCCACAACAAAGACATACCGTTCTCTTCAATGCTGATGACATGCAGTTCTGGAACTCTTACAGGATGGAGGAAAAGGGGATAAAAAACATCCAGAAGTTTCCTATCAAGTCCTAATGGGGAGAAAATTAGAATCAGAGGCCAGAAAAAGAAGGCGAAACCAAATCTTGGGCAGCAGAAGCTGTCTATGCAAATGTTTACTGTGCAGAATAGCTGCCAGGTGAACCTGGAATGAGTTATGGGGACAACCAGAAGTAACATATATGGGTATATAAACTTTTGAGAGAAAAGTAGTGAGCATGTTGTAAGTACATACCGGTAATAAGCCTGACGCCATTCAGGCTGTTCTTTTGTACTGCTGATCTTGAAAACACAATTGCCACCATCATGCCTAATTCTATCCCCACAGAGCTATTTTAGACAGCTAGAGTAGGGCCATGCAACCTATGTGGAACCCTGAGATAGAGTGCTTTCATTTTGATTTATCTTCTGGCAAAGTAAAGGAATCACATTTTAATGATCTCCTTCAATTAAAAAGAATAGAAAAAAACCTGATGATTCTGTTGTAAAAACAGTAAGAAGCATAACATTCTTAGCATGCCCATTTTTTGCATCAGGGAGTTTGGGGTTGGTTTTATAAACAAAGCATATTCAAATTATATTCCCTCCTTGTTCCCTGTTGTGGTACAGCTCTTTCTGTTACTTCATTCTCCTCCTCATTTAAGCCTATACCTGGTAAATTATCTTTAAAAAGGTAGCGTGTAATGTTTTGTATCACCACTGACCAGCTCAATGTACCAACAACTTCTGTTTTCTGTGACTGCAATAGAGTATCCATACCATTCACATATACATGTACAGGAAGGAAGGATTCTCAGCAACTTCTTCTCAGTGAATGCATTCAATAGTTTGCTTTATGCTTCTTCCATCATGTCACACTTCCTCATTTCCGACCATGTGACATATGGGGCTCGATCTACTTACCTACACATGTATTTCCTATAACAAGAGGTGCTTTTGGGTAGGTAGCCTTCAGCTGGAGAAGTTCTTTCAGAGATGAAGGAGAAATCCATGTTGTCCTTTTCCCATTGAAAACCAGAGTTTTCCTCCAGTTCTCTTCAGCCATTCTCTGTGAGGAAAGGCAACACTGATGGAGACTGTATATACTTTTAGTGTTACTCAGTTAGTGTATATTTTATACACAGCAGAATCTGCTCCAGAGCATCTACTACTTCTGTGTTGCTGATTGATGGGCATGGTTTAATAGACACAGAAGGACCAACTATATGTATAAGTCAGTTTAGTAGCATTCATCCGTGTTCATGGTTCTTACTATTTTAGGACAAATGGCACTTTGTGTGGGAATTTTAGGTTTGCTTTTCAAAAGGGATTGAAATAATATCTGTGCAATCTTGGACATTTGTTACTTTGCAATGACAACTGGTCACCATGTGAGCCCAATGCCTGTTTAGTTTCTAATAAAGGAGAATATTTGTAACTCAGGGTTGAAATCGAAATGGGGGGTCCTTGGTGCTCTCTGAACTTACTTGTTTTCTTGCAGATGTTTCATTACCTGAACTAGGTAACATCATCAGTGCTAGTCAGATTAGCACTGATGATGTTACCTACGGTAGTTAGGATAATGAAAGGGCTGCAAGAAAGCTTAGAGAGCACCAAGGACCCTTCATTTTTAGTTTCTGTTTGCATTCCATTAAAACTGCAGCTTTAGACTATGTTTTATTTTAAAAGGTTGATGAAAGCCACTTATACTTCTGCAGACGGGGCAGAGATTTAAAAATAAAAATTGATCATTTTCAACGTGTACTTGTGTGGCTGTTTAGTGACAAATATTCCCCCTTTTTTTTAAACAAAGAAATCAGCTCTGAATGTCTTATCTACTAGCTCCTTCTGGCCTGCTCATAGTTAAAGGAATTTAAAATTGCTGTTAGCGACTAGCCATAAAATGTTAGTAGTTATTAATGATTAAAACAAAATTTGGGAACATAGGGAATGTAGTTGCCAAAAAAGATGCCATAAAAAAGGAAAAGAAAAGCACTGAATTGAGAAGAGGCAATTATAATCAGCATAATGGGCCAGAATCAGGAAAAAATGCTGCTGTACCATACCATGGAGTTCCACCTATAGCATCTCAAGTCAATAGGCTACAATACAGGAAATCTTGTAAAAGATGTAAAGCTTTACAAGTTGGATCAAAGATTGATCTCCTACCATTAGTTCAGGAGGAAATATGTAATCCTGGGTCGGATCCTTTGGATAGAATTTTTCTGGCTTACATAGGCCTGAACAGATCTAAAAGAAAATTATTATCACATCATATTGTACCGTACCGTACGTACCGTACCGTACTGTACCATACCATACCATACCCCATACTGAGATTAAAAGTAGATGTGTAATTTACAAGAGTGGTTATTGAATGGGATAATGGGATTTCCCAAAACATGCTAAGCTGCTTTGGTTGACACACTTATATCAGGGGTGGGTTCCAAAATTACCTTGCCAGCTGTTCGATGCCTCCCGCGCCGCGTGGGCGCGCCTCACGCGCACCCTCTGCACGTACACATGCACAGTAAAAAAAAGCCCCAATTTTTTTTCAAAGGCCGAAAATGAAATGGCGACGAATGCATAGTGCAGGAAACTCGGTTTCTGCACATGCGCAAAAGAAAAAAAATCAGATAAAAATAAACATTCCCCAAAAAACATGGCGTCGCCCACGGAGCAATAGAACCGGCTCCGTGACGTCACCAGCGGCCTACTACCTACTCGGTAGAACCGGTCCGAACCGGTAGGAACCCACCTCTGACTTATATTTCACTGTCCATTTCAGATCCTTCTTTGAATTCAGATGAATGCACAGGTCACTTGCATGCATTGTTTACCTTACTGATCATCTTACCAGAATAATGACATTTTGTTATTTACCCATTAGACCTAGTCATTTCTTTAACAATGATATTTCCAAACTGGGCTGAAAGGAAAACAGAAATACGACCTTCATTTAGCTATACTCTGCTTAACAACCAGGTTGCCAATCCCAACTATGGTTGCTAAACAATGACCACCTGCAATTATGAATATTAGGCATTTTTTATAAATGTGTGCACATATTATGATATTTTTAAAAGAAAAATTGGGAGGGACTCTAAATAATCTTCCCCAAATAGATGTTGTATTTGCTTTCAATTCCTTTAATTACTTAGCCAGCATGAGCTTAAGTGAGGGACAACATTCAGATGGAGGAATGTTTTCTAGGTAATCATGTACAGTTGATCACTTTAAATATTGTTTGTAGAAAAGCAGCTATAACATTAATAATGAATGTAACTATTTATCCCATGCAGCCATGGCTAATTAACCAGTACTGTTAGGATGACTGAGGATACTCAATCCTAACCTGCACTTTTCAGTAAACTGATGAGGACAGGCAATAAACAGGTATGAGTATGCCATTGCTACATATTAAATTTACCTGAATTGTCTTTAAGCACTCTACCATTCAGTTTTTATAGTAATGATCCATAAGATTATCACAACTTATTCAGTGTCCAATGGCTATGCACACCTGCTTCACCTTGTCACTGATACAGTGCAGGTTACTTCAGTAGAAGCATGTGCAATACTGGCTTGAATTTCTAGCTCCTATAAGCACATAATTCTTTTCTATTAATGGAATTTATTTGGTATGGAGGGAACTAGCCCACTCTTCATTATACAAGTATGTTTTTCACAAACTTAAGTTATGCAAGTTGCCCTGTTGAATAGAAGCTAAGAATGAATGCAATGAAATCAGACTATAATAGTTGCTACTGAACACAGGAGCAAAACAACTATGGAAGAGGCAGAAATGAAATAGTACCAATCTATAAAAGGGCACTAAGAATAATCAACATAATTATGAACCTATGAGCTTTTTGAATGTTGTTAGCAAATTACATGCTAAACACGTCTATCACAAACTCCAAGACTGGATAGAGTTTTAGAGGGAATAATCCAAGATGAGCAGGCAAGATTCAGAGAAGGAAAGTCAACAATAGACCATATTTTGGTACTCTACTATCTGGCACAAAAATACATTCATAAAAAGAACTCTTCTCTCTTCATGGCCTTTCTAGATTTTAAACATGCCTTTGATTCACTTTCCAGGAATGGCAAAAATAAAAAATACAACTATTGACAAGTGCCTCCTCTTTCTATATAGAAGTAAAACCTCACCTTAAGAGTGAATGCAATACCCAAGGGTCCCTCTCTGGCACAGTAACTATTTAGAAAGGGGTGAACAGAGATGTACTCTTGCCCTCTTCTTTTTAACTTGGATGTCAGTTCAATAGTAGACCTTGTTCATTATCCAGATTTCTATGTGGATAAACTAGCAGGGTGCAAAATCCCTATACTCCTCTATGCTGTTGCTGCTGTCATAATTTTATAAATCCACATGGGGCTGAAAAGAGCAATAGTAGTAATATTTTGGTACTGCAGAGAAAAATCACATGGTTCTTAATTTTGATAAATGTAAAATTCTGATTGTTCTAGTAAAGTCACCCAAAAAAAAGAAGTGCACAAGTTAGGATGTGTTACTGCATTTAGGGTGGTTTCCATTCTAAAAGCACCTGGAAATCATATCACATTGCATAATTGCATAATGTAGGTCTACAATTGCTGTTACGTGCTTCTTTTATACAAGTTGTAGAGAACGAATCCTGTGACATTAAAATTGGCCCAGTTCCTTTGTGGGGCACAAGTAGGAATTTATGTGAAGAAGGGTGCACTGGGAACAGTGCAAACCAAATTTTTGAGATCAATCCTTGCTACACCCAATGGAATAGCAAATCCCAATTAATGCTTGACATGAATGCCTGCAATCTAAATAAGGGCTTAGAGGAGGATGATAAACTACTGGCTGAAAATCTTTTAATTTAATTGACCCCTAGATCATTTTTCTTTTCCCTGGACACAGGCCATAGAGGAGAAATTGGAATCATACAGACGTTATGTTTCATTCCTCATTTATTTATTTATCCATTTATTTAGCATATGGGCAAGCCAAATATCTGTTCACTCAGAAAGTAAGGGATATGGAATTTCAGATTATAGGTTGCCCCAGATGGTAGAAATTGGATACAGCAAATAAGAGCACTTGGGAACCAGTAAGATATCTATACAATCCAACTTCCCCCAGGGTGAGATAGTATTTTTCAAAGCCAGGCATAACATTTTACCATCTGCATTGTTGCAAGGCAGATACTCCAAAATCCCAAAACCCCATTAACCGGGCATACCTGCCCATGTGGTGACAAAAGATCAAAACCATTTCACATACATTTCTATAAAGATATTTATCTATGGCTTTGTTGATATTATCCTTCCCATCTTCTCATCTTTCTTATCTTTTCTATTAACTTCTCCTGTTGGTATCTATGATTTATCACTTGTTATATCTTATGATTGAGTATTGTAACTATGATCTATGACAAATCACTTTGTTGTTTGCATGTACACTGAGAGCTTATGCATCAGAGACAAATTCTTTGTGTGTCCCATCACACTTGGCCAATAAAGAATTCTATTCTACATTGTAAACTGTATAGACCCTATAATATAGGGATATCTGATCTTCTTAAATTCTCCACCTACTATGTACATTTTCAGGAAAACCCAACTGTTTCTAAGTTAATCTTCTTCTAGAAATTCCTGTGTAGTAGTCAACTTCTATTTTGCTATAATGAAAATAAGGCCTATGAAATAATTGGTTTTGCATTATTTATCACTTTAGATTTAATACATACTAGCTATCTTCTTGTAGAATATATATTCTATATATTTATATATTCTATAGATATATATATGAGAGAGAGAGAGAAATTAATACACTATTATACCAGTGTGTCACATTTGTAAGTATTGTTTTATATTTGTTATTCTAGTAATTAACCTATTGCATTTTATTTTACTGTTGTTTTTAAAATTTCTGATTGTTGATTAAATAAATTATTATAATTAGGTGGAAATGAGGCTCTGATGGAAGTAGCTTATTGAGGAGAGTGCCTATCTAGACAAGGCCAGTGCAGTGGTGGGTTCCTACCAGTTCAGACCGGTTCTATAGAGCAGGTAGTAAGCTGCTGGTTATGTCAAAGAACCGGCGGCTCTGGTCTGTGAACGCCGCCATCTGTTTTGCAGGTTTTTTTTTGTGGGGGTTGAAATTTTGCTGGTTTTTTCTTCTGCGCATGCGCAGAAGTTGAGTTTCTGGCAATGTGTATGCATCACCATCTTGTTTTAGGCCTTTTTGGGGGAATTTTTTGTAATTTCTTTGTACTGCACAAGCGTGTGCAAAGCACACGTGTGGCTACGAAGCGTGGGAGGCAGCGAACTGGCAGCAATCTGGCAGCGAACTGGCAGCAAGGTAAGTTAGAACCCACCCCTGGGCCAGTGAGAGCTCTTTCTGTGTTCCTCAGATCAGTATTGTTAGAATTCAAAAACAATCCTGTACTGATGATGTTACAGTTGTTTAATTATGAGTAGAAAATGTTCTCTGTCAACTTTTCTAAAGGAACTGAGAAAACAACAACAGGTTTTCACTTTAATCTCTTCAGAGTACATTAATTCTTTTTTTTTAAAAAAGAAACGGCGAACACTGTTCACAGAAGGGAATCCTGCTGGCAACGGTTGATTTTCTTGTTCCAGATCAAGTATCAGAACAAATTAACACCTGGATATTTATTCAGGTTTTAGGCAAAGATCTTCCTCTGCTGTATTATTGAAAGGTGTGGTGAACATGTTTTAATTTCTGTGAAAAAACCCCCAGGACAGTTTAATTTAAACATTGTTACATTTGAGTCCTGTCAAAGAGTTAATCAACAAGTTATACAAATCACAATACTATCCTTGTCAGAACTTGTCTTAACACAAAACAGCTTTGAAAGGTAAAATGTCAGATAATCCTTGGAAACCATTTCACTAGACTAGTGAATTACAAAACCCCTACATCATGCATCTTTTACAGTTGGTGAGATTTCACTTGACTAGTGAAGCAAGCTAGTCTCCTCTTCCCCTAAGAATTATATTATTAATATTATTAGATTTCATTTAAAATTAAATTATATTACTTCTAAATAAAGGTAGAAAATTGCTATTCCAGCTTCTGAAATAGCAATACATGGATATGGAAGTATATCAACTCTTGATTCTAAAATTGCAATCTTATGTCTATTTATGTGAAAATAAACTTCTCTGAACACTTCTGATTCAACAGGGAAAGGATTCAGATACCATTGGATCAAAGATTTGGCAATTTCCAATCATTTTTCATAGCAACCATAATAAGGCTATGAGATATGAGCTGCAAATGCAGATGACCAATAAATGCCAGAATAGATAGGGAAAAAAATTAACTTGCAGACATTCGATATTATGACAAAATCTCTGTTACTTATTTATGTCAGATATTAAAATGCAAGTACAAAGAGCTATGAACTAGCACAGATGCCAGTTATCAGTAGGGTAAAATCTAATAAGGTTAGTAAATGTCAAAACCTGAAAAGGGAAGTATATATTTTCCATTCAAAATAATGTAAATACTTTCAGACCAAAGATGGGTTCTGAATCTTCTTACTGCCGGTTCGCTCAAGGTTGTGCTTTGAGTGTGCTCGCGCAGCAGTCAAGAGCTAACTTCTTCACATGCGCAGGAGCAAAATCCAAAATGGCGGTGCCCACGGAGAACCGGCTCCGTGACATCATTGCGGAGTTACTACCTACTCTATAGAACCAGATAGAACCAGTAGGAACCCACCTCTGTTTTAGATCCTATGCACCTTGTACATGTTTAGAGGCTAATTCAAAATCTAGTGTAATCATTAACATATTTTTATGTCCCCTATTAAGTAGGCTGTAATTTATGTAGAGCTTCTTGCCACATATATATTACAAGCCATTTCCAAGGTAGAGGTTATCAGATGAAAGAGACCTCCTCATAAGATTGAGAATCTAGACATTCCTATAAGATTCATATATACCATCCAAAATAAACCCTTTGGGACTTGCATCATGAGCTCATACATGAAAGCACAAAAATCATAAATGCTTTAGCATACCTTTCCTCTTCTTAAGGATGGATCTTCTGCATAATTGTCTTTCTCTTTACTCTCCTCTTTTTCCATGCAACATTTTCCACTCCCTGCCAATGGGCAACATTCCTAAGAAAAGGATTCATTCCATGATATTCAGGAATATTATGATAACACTGGAAAGAAAGCTAGAGGGGGGGGGGTATTTATTATTGTTTTCAATTATTTTATTGCTGTATATTTCTTTATGGTTTTTACAAAATTATCATTTCTTCTATCCACTTTTGCAATAGAGCAGCATTTTTTCCATTAATGGGCAAATTAGCAAACTCAATGCATTGATCATCCATTGTTTTCTTACCGAAGAAAAAGCACCAAAGCTGTCCAGTATAGGTCTGTATCCAGTGCAACGGCACAAATTACCTGGAAGAAATGATCACACACAATAAATTAATTGCAGCAATCAATATGCATTTTATATCCTCCTTTTAATGCACATGCAACACTTGGGCAGGTTAACAATAATTATAATCAACATAAACTTTACATAATTTACAAAAGAAACAATTTTTATAAAAAACTACTTCATAAGAGCAAACCAAAGCAGGAAAAAATATCTTCAAATAAACTTTTATTCAGAGCATAGAAAGAATGCAGTTTTTCTTCCTAATAGTTCTCTGCAGGCATAGGATTGATCTCCATGGTGCTTCCCCTCTGGTCAAATCTTTGCTCCCTTGAACAAAATAAATCTGTAGATTAAGATTGTTCCTATAAACAAATAGAATGTTAAAGGATACACAAAAAAGGTAGCCTTAACCATAACTTAATCAAAATGTGTACTTTATATATTTTAATTTATTAAATTAAATTATACATTAATTTGTGTATATGTTTTATGCCATTTGTACTTCAAAAATATTTTAAAATACCTAAGGCCAACTGGAGCCAAGACCTGGGTAGAAGGTTTAGCCATTGGTTATTCCCACTTTATATTTTATATATTTTAATACAAGTGGAGAGTAGAGAAGACAAATATTGAACATATCTGGTAGCAGAACCAAGAAAGAACTGTTCGGGAGGCAAATACTTAGATACACACAGGTAGTCCTTGACCAATGACCACAATTGAGCCCCAAAATTTCTTCTGCTAAGTGAGACAGTTGTTAAATGAATTTTGCCCCATCTCACAATCTTTCTTGCCACAATTGTTAAATTAGTAACATGGTTGTTAAGTGAATCTGGCTTCCTCATTGATTTTGCTTGTCAGAAGTTTGCAAAAGGTGATTATGTGACCCTGGTACACTGCAACTGTCATAAATATGACTCAGTTGCCAAGTCTATGAATTTTGATCACCTGACTATAGGGATGCTGCAACAGTCATAAATGTGAAAAATGGGAATAAGTCGCTGTTTTCAGTGCTTTGAACAGACACTAAACAAAATGTTATAAGTCGAGGAGTACCTGTAAAAATAGACGCTTCTTTTGGTATATGATGTAAATTACTAACAAGCATGGAAAGAAACATAATTTTTGGGAGAAAGGCAGCCTACCATCCAGAGATGCAACAATCTGCTCAATGCTGGGGTCAGGATGATTTCTCAGGAGAGAATACATGGACATCACCATCCCAGGAGTACAGAAGCCACACTGAGAGCCAAAACACTTTGCCATCCTTTCCTGGAATCAGAATATCTAAATTTATGATCCAGGATAACATGATCTGGTAGATACATTTATTACTATTTTTTCATAGCCTGGACACGAATTAACTTTTATTCGTGAAATGTTATTCTTATGACTTCATTATTCAAACTATATACTGTATTTCCAGGATTTTTAAACAGATTTTTCTGCTGATTATTACAAAAAGCAATTAAAGGATCAATTTTTACTTTTTTTAAAGAGAAAATGTTGTGTTATATACAACATACGGTATGTCTAAAGTAAGGCTACAGAAATCATCACAACTGGTCTTTCTCCTCTGCTGCATACACTGCATGAACCTGGAGCAGAAGCTCCATCGTAAGGGCTGATGCCTGTACACATTTTCACCACACACAGTACAGCCTCTATGCTACACTTGTTTTTCACTGCCTTAAACTATAGCCGCAATGCAAGACTTAAGAAGAAATCTCCCTAATTGTTTATCTCTGTATTACAAAACTTCTACATGCCTACATTTCTTATGCAGGGCCAGGGCCTAACTTGACAATTTGCCATATTTCTACTATCAAAATAAATGAAAATGTTTCTGAACATGGAGACCTCACCCTAAAGGACCCCATGGGAATGAAGATCAGACAAGCGCATTATCATTTCAAAATGCCACATAAAAATTCAGTTACAAGTTACAACCCTTTAAAGAATCTGTCATAAACCTGATCCTACATTGCAAGGGGTACTAGCGGGGCCCTTCCCTTCTCTGGTAAATGTGGATCGCAGCCAGAGCAGCAAATACCTTGGCACATATATCAATGGAAAGGAAGGAATTTGTGATGCAACCACAACAGCCAGATAAGGAGAACAAAACAAAAGAAATACTTAGTGAGATAGGAGCTAAGAAAGTTGGGAACAGAAAACTGTTAGGAGTTAGTCTTCAACTAGGCTATAGGTTCAAATTTTCAATTCAGTTTTGAAAGAAGCACTGTAAGTCATCGTATCTTAACTGTTTTAACCACTTATCTATAATTCTTACCTGTATAGGATTAAGTTTGGTCTTTGTGGTTCCCACTCCTTCTACAGTGGTTATTGCAGCACCATGGATGGAGCACAATGGAAGTAGACAAGAGTTGGCTGGATAATGACTTCGGGATGTAAAGGAGAGTATCCACATGCATAACTATTAAAATAATTGCAGATTATCTCCATCTAATCTGGCATGCTGTCTGGGACCTCAGCATTTCAAAGCCCTCCAGGGAGGTCCTACTATTGGGTCATTACCTTGGAATAATATTTGCTATGCCTTGAGACAAAGTTGATGCAAATTTACATTAAGCATCCATGTATTGATTTTCATTAGAGATATAATAGAATTCAAAAATAATTCCTGTGATTTACATTGAAATAAAAAGCTGTGAGAAGGGAACCTGCGTGCTTGGTGGTCCCCTGCAAGACCCTTGCTTTCTTTTTTTACACCTTCTTACTTTGAAATCAGACTCGGACCGGACAGCAGTCAGGAAACATTTGAATAGCAGACAGAGTACCAAATAGGATTCAGTTAAAGAATGTATTCTATCAATCACGATTCTCCAATTCTAAATTGTTCTTACTTTGGTAATGATTCAAAAGAATTGCAGCCAAGAGAAGTGCTACAGAGATCCACAAGCATCCCACCACCTTATATAATAAGGAAAGTGGGGAGGGGCAGTGAGTATCTTCTTTTGAAGCACTGTAGCTTGAACAGCTGTTTATTGTTTTAACTGAAACTTGGCATCGTTAAACCCATGTGGGCCCACTGAGATTCCAACCACTTTACTACTATGTTTTGGTTATTCTTGTCTGACAGAATTATTCTTTTTCTATCTGAGTTTCTACAATTCTTTGGGGTGAAAGCAACACCAGAGAGTTTCCTTAACTTTGCATAATCTTTAGACGGAATCCAGCTTCCCCCTTTCTGAAGGATACTGTATCTTTTTGGTTTCAGGATTATAGGTTGATATCATCACAGTACAGGCCCCACAGCCTCCAATTCCACAGCCATATTTAGTTCCAGTCAGGTGGACTGATACAGACATATCGTTAAGGAAAGAAACACTGATTCCCATCTAAGACTGTATATTTTGCCAGAACAATTTCCACATTACTTTCAATTTTCATAGGAAGCAAATGGGAAGAAAGTAAATACAGGTAGTCCTCGACTTACAGCCACAATTGGGACAAGAATGACAATTGTTAAGCAAGGCAGTTCTTAAGTAAGTCACGTCTGATTTTACAACCTTTTTTTTTGCCACAGTTATGAAGCAAATCATTGCAATTGGTAAGGGAATTGTGTGGTTGTTAAACAAATCTGGTTTGACTTTGCTTGTCAGAATAAATACGAACCAAAAGGGTCTGTTTTCCTAGGAGACTGAGGTTTACTTTGGTTACAGGAAAATGATCATGCATTTTGCACAATCAACAAAATGTATTATGTAATGCGGTAAAGAAAAAGGATACGTTCCTTTCTCAGGTAATTAAGCAAGTATTCTTCAGGATCAGGATAATTGTCTGTCACCTGCATTGAAAGAAGATAAGCATATAAGGATATAATGCACTTTTCCCCAATAGGCTTAATGTTGCTTTTAAGAGTGGAAATTAATACCATATACTTTTTCTTTCCTCTTACTTAGTTTTAGCATTACAGGCGTACAAATCTCAGATACAATAAGACCATCAGGATAAGCAGAGGACAGGTGGGACATGGCATAAGGCATAAGAAAAATAATAGCAAATCAAAATATAAGAAATAGACCTTCTTTCCTTTCGTCCTCCTTCCCTGATTTCCTTCCTTCCTTCTTTCCTCCCTCAGCAACAGGAACCATAAACAATGGTATAAAACTGGTAATATCTTTATTTAGGTATTATAGTGGTAGCATTTCCATACTTCTTATTCATATTTATTTATTACTAGCAGGGGCATTGTATATAGAACTAATACAGTATTAGCATTGGTGAGGATCACCTTTTTTAACCTCTTTACTTGAAATTATTTTTTCCCCTAGTGATTTACCTGTATTTAGCACCTACTCACCAGACTTTTGCATTCATTTTCTTAACTTATTCTTAATTATTTATTCTGCTGCTTGTTGCAAATATAATTGTCAAAACTTAGCAAAGAAATGATAGGATGTTTTTAGACAATTGGTAACAGAGGAAAGTTTTGAAACGATTTTCATCCATTATTCAGATATGTTTACTGAGTGAGCTGAAAGTTGTTTCAGCTGCTAAATCTAAACATGCAAATATATATTCTAGTTATGACATGTTTGCAGAAAAGACATCAAGGCAAAGAGTAAGAAAAGACTGCAAAATGTTAACACACTGAGAATATGAATGAAGGTAGGTGGTTTCCTGGGCATTTCTTTATATTTTAATACCCAGTTTTGTGCTTTAATCACAATGCACTAGAATTCTAAAAATATAAAAAAGCAAAAATGTAGTTTACTTCAGACCTAAGGGATGGGGACATTGAAAGTTCCACATTTTAGAATAGAGTAGAATAGAATTCTTTATTGGCCAAGTGTGATTAGACACACAAGGAATTTGTCTTTGGTACATATGCTTTCAGTATACATAAAAAGACAAGAACATTTGTCAAGAATCATAAGGTACAACACATAATTATAGTCATAGGATACAAATAAGCAATCAGGAAACAATATCAATAAAAGTCTTAAGGATACAAGCAACAAATTACAGTCTTGCAGTCATAAGTGGGAGGAGATGGTGATAGGAACGATGAGAAGACTAACAGTAATATTAATGCAGTCTTAGTAAGTAGTTTGACAGTGGTGAGGGAATTATTTCTTTAGCAGAGTGATGGTGTTTGGGGGGAAAAACTGTTCTTGTGTCTAGTTGTCTTGGTGTGCAGTGCTCTATAGTGTCGTTTTAAACTTCTCCCTCAAACTTTTTTAGTTGAAAATTCATAAAATATATTTCTGGATGCCTTCTTGTTTTCTTGCATGTATCATGCAAACTAAAGTTCCTCTTATGAATATCAATTTGTAGCAAATCTGGCAAAAAGTTACTTAACATATTTGTAAATTGATGCTATGAATATAAAACTGCATAATTATCAGTTTTAAATAGAAAAAGAAACCTCTGATTAATTT